>BLKR01004425.1:0-109311 GCA_011170035.1 Teleogryllus occipitalis | reverse complement strand
GTATAAATAAATCTGAATGTCTGAAATTTGAAGAGGAACTGTTTGTTTTAATTAAGACTAAAAAAATTCGTAAAAAGAAAAACAGTTTCAAAAAGGTGAGTATTTAAGCAGGAGAGTGAACGAGGTCGAAAAGGAAGTAGACCAAAACCGTAAACCGGGTGCTGCTGCTGCTGCTTCGTCCTTATCGAACAAACACTGCCCTGAGCGCAGCCTGACGTCATCCTCCTGCGGCGCCGCCGCCGTCATCGCCGCGCCCCCGCAGCGCGCCATCTGCGTCGCGGCGCCGGAGCGCGCTAGGCCAGACCGGCGGCAGGCGTGCAGGCGAGGCGCAGCGATGGACCGGGCCGAGGATGAGAGCGGACGGGAAAGGGCACCGTGTCTCACGCAGTAGGGGTAAAGAGGCATAAGAGAAAACAGGCGGGGACAGTGGACGCTGTAACGGAGACGGGGAGCGAGGAAGGGAACGAAGGCGCGGACGGGGAATGGACTGACGGTACGAATTGCGGAAAAAGGCGGCGACGAGGACTCGGAGGGGGTGGGGGCATACGCTTATGCGAACGAGGGCACGAGGTCCGACATGGTGGCGAGAGGAGGCGTATGGGTCGGCATACGAGGAGACTGAGGACGGAGAAGGGGCGAGGCGGAGGCGGCGCGGAGCGGTGCGGGGCGGGGCGGGGCGGGACGGGGCGGGAAGTGGCGAGGACGGAGGGAAGCGGGGCAGGCGCGAGGCGAGAGCGGTGGCGGGGATTCGGCGGGGCGAAGACGGAGACGGAGGGGTGGCTGGGCCAGGGGCGGGGCGGGAGCGTGCAAAGCCGCTTGGCTGGAGAAGGGCAGGGCTGAAGCATGCAGACCCGCGGCGGAGGCTGGAGAAGGGCGAGGCGGGAGCGTGCAGAGCCGGAGCGTTGGCTGGAGGAGGGCGGGGCTGGAGCATGCAGAGCCGCGGCGGAGGCTGGGGAGGGCGAGGCGGGAGCGTGCAGAGCCGGAGCGTTGGCTGGAGAAGGGCGGGGCTGGAGCGTGTAGAGGCTGGGGAGGGGCGAGGCGGGAGCGTGCAGAGCCGAGGCCGTGGCGGGCGCAAAGGGAGGCGGAAGCGCAGGCGGCGGCGCGCGAGAAAGGCGGAGTCGTAATTTATGGGTGCGGGAGGCGCCGGCGGCGCAGGACGTCAGCGGCGCCGCGGCCGACGGAAGAAGCCACGGCGCGGCGGCGGCGGCAGCGGCGCCAGCGACCGACCGGCGACAGAACCAGCAGGCGTTCCGCAGAAAACACCCAATGGAACTGAACGTGCTCGTTTCACGTCACGCCTTCTACAACGCGGTTTTCACAGAGCTGCATTTGAAGGATATCAGCTGTTTCGATGTCACAACCAATCGGAAGGCTGAACGCCATCATTATGACCTCACTGTAGTAACGTGTAAGGTCCCGCTTGGACAACACATAAAACAGCTGATATCCTTCAAACGCAGCTCTGTGAAAACCGCAGCATAAATTGCGATTTATTTAATGCTGGCTGTGACTGGTCATCAGTTGTTACGATGTCATCCAAACTGCAGATTGAACGCCACCATAGTGACGCCATTGTAGTGACATGTAAGCTCCTGATTGGACGACACCGTAACAGCTGAAGACCTGTCACAGGCAGCAGTAAATAAATCACAGTATAAACCTCTCCCGCGCTACCTCCCAACTGTTCGCTTGATACTTCTTAAGGCGCTGGGCCGAACGCTGTTGAACGTCGCGACGTCGCGTAGTTTATTTTTCCCGCGCCATATAACGCTCTCGAATCCTCGACTTTCCTCACCGCCACCGCTGAAGATGACGCAAGAGACTATCTGTCGTAGTCGCGATCCTCTTTCGCTATCTCGGGGTTCACAATCTCGTGAAGTCACCAGAACTCTCCTCAGCGCAGCACCAGGCATCGGATTGCCGACAGGGGGCAGTATACGGTCGGAATTGGGGAAACGAGTGAAGCAGAGACAACGTCGTACGTCGTGCATGAGACGATGGTTTGCGAATCAGAAGCCGGAGCCAGGTGGCGATAATGTTCACAATAAAACATGACGAACGGGGTATTCCGAGTTTCTACTTCATATATCATTGGAATGGGCTAATCTCGATATGCAAATTTTGCAAATGTAAGCTCTCTCGGTTTCAGATTGACAAGATGACACATTTGATGAAAATGTTTTTTTGTTGACATTTTCCAACTCTCTATTGTTAGATCTATAAAAAATATACCTGATTTCAAATCCGACTAAAAACACATGTCTGAAATAAATGACATATTTTGCGTATTATTATTATCTTTTGAAAGTTCAATAAAACCTTGTCACTCTGTGGTCAATCAGAAAACTGCATTATCAGTAATATAGTGCAATACAATATCAGTAATACAGGCCTAATAGCAGTCTTTACGCTACATAAAAAGGGAGGAAGAAGTTGATTCCCAGAAAATTATTACGGACATTGGGCTCTCTCACACTGACCTCGTTCTGAGATATTGAGGATTTTACTAGAACGTTCATAATATAACTCAGTACATTTTTAAACTTTTAAATACAGTACACACTTGCATTTAAGTTCATACCTGATTTAAATCACACATTACAGTGAAAGAATAATGTTTGAAGTTATATTTAATGCTAGTAAGTCTATTTCACAAAAAATGTGGAATAGCCCCTTGTTCCACTGAGCCCCTCAATTGTTATCTTATGAAATACTTGAAGACTGTTAGAAGAATAGTTTCTTACAAAAAGATAAAATAAAAGGAACTCTACAGAAGAAAAAGACAAGAATAGAGTACGACCAAAAAAAGAGAGCAAAACTGAACAACGGATGTGATTTGGCTAAAACGTACGGCGAAGGCAAAAGTAAGGAATGGACAATAACTTAAATGAGGCCAACGGAAAATAGGGTAAAGTGTCAGAGGTGCACCTAGGAACGCGAAGGCCGGGGACATTTATAGCGAAACGACCAGGGAGATAAGAGACAGACCGAGGAGATAAAAAAAAAACGGACGTCGGTGGCGGTGGCGGAGGCGGAGGCGCCGGGCCAGGCCGCTGCCGTTGGCGGACAAAGCGAATGCGGGCGGGCGCCGCTCATTTGTCACAGTTTTAATATCCGCGTGCGGCGGCGGGAGGGGGGAGGCGATGGCTCGACGGAGGCGCCGCGACGCTTCGCGACGGCGCAGGCGGAAGCAGTCACGCGCCCGGAAATGACGTAGTGCGCGACACGAGGCTAAAACCCCGTAGGAAGGTGAGAGACTAGCGCATCGGATGGGGCACCGGAACAGGATTAGGAATCACCCACCCATTCTCCCAGTACCCAGATGATACCGACGTCGTTAGAGCCAAATATAATTTTACGGAGGGCTAGTAGTTTTTGACAAACGGCTCCGGGTGGAGACCAGGTGGTTTCCTGCTCACTGTGACATTGACCCCTGACCCCCCGCCCTATGCAGAAACTTGAGTAAGAATTTCTAGTTCTACGTCTAATTCGACCAAGCTCAGAGGTGGTAGCCATACGAGAGGAATCGCCATTCTCAGATTCCGAGGCCGAAAGATCGCTGGATCCGCTCTGCGAGGAGCATGCAAAGGCGGCAAAGCCTCATAACTAAGGACGCCGAAGGGAGCGGCGAGGTGCGGAGAAAGAGGAAGGGCATAGCGAACCTATGAAGGGAAGAGGGCGTAAAGGAAATGTAAGGTATCCGATACTGAAGAGAATCTAGAAGGATATTAAGACTGTGTTCCAGTTCCATTTCGGCCTTCCTGAAGGTGCGAACATTCTAACCACAACACTTTTCTGCCAAACGGCTAACAGTCAGCTCTAGAGATGATCGCTAGGCGATAGAAAAGTATCTTAATAGGTTAAAGAAATACTTGACAACCCTGGTCTCTTTATTATTTACATCAAAGATATCAATCTCACCAATGACTTAAGATGCTAATTAAATAGTTTAGAATGTTACCTTTTGCAGGTAATCTCATGTTAACATTTTTTTATTCGTGTTTTCTTTCATTAGAAAATAAGGTTTAATTTTGTCAATCTGATTAATCAAATCGTTACAATTCATATTAAACTGGAAAGTCAGTATAGTAATTCACATCATTTCATCACAGTATGAGCCTTCAAATCCTTTAAAACACGTCTTTTCAAGAATTATTCCAGAATATTCTAGAATGGACACAATATTAATTAATTCGTCTTGTCGAAAGGAATCGAATGAACTACTGACATCTGTAGATGTTTAATAACTCTCAAAACGCAAGGTATATGCTTAAAACTCCCAAAATTCATTTTTTTCAAAACTTCTCAGGGAATTTTCCGGAAAGATCGGGGAAAAAGCGACCTTCTAGTTGACGTACACGCGTCGAATATTCTATTTGTCTTAAATGATGACCAAACAGGCACGCCTACTTGTATTACAGAGTGACCAGCGATCTGGCGTTTTGGAATTCAAGGTTTTTTCACGGTTTTCCAGGTTTGAGAATACAAATTTTCCAGGTCTGAGAATACAAATTTTCCAGGTTCTTTTTCGCACATTACAACATATTTTTGGCTTTTACCACTTACGCAGTAGAGAGGAAGTTATGCAATGCTGCAGGAAAAAGCGGCGAATTTTCGGCAGAAAAATTCTTATTGTCGGGCCCTAATAATGAAAAAGTGGATAAATCCAGTTGCTAAATTTAGAAAAGAAATCCTCTAACAAGTGGTGTAGCCAGAATCTATATTTTGTGGGTCCTTGACACAGAAAACTCGGTTGACGGCAAAACGTCCGTCCGTCCGTCTACTAGTGAACAACGCTAGTGGCTAAACTGTTAAGCAAATTTTCTTGAAAATTGATATTTTTTAATCGATCTGGCGATGACGCGGCCTCTTAAAGTTGAAACCAATAGATTAATTGGGGGGTACTTCACATGAAGCCCCTGGGAAATTTTCAAAGAAATGGCTCCATCTTTTTTTATTTATTTTTTTTTTGTTGGATAGTGTTTACAGAATAGTGCAGGTCTCTAGTTCATTGAAAACCCTATTTTTTCTAAAATTGCAAAAGTTCAACATTTTTCGGAGTGTTCCTACAACTACAAAGTTAGTGATTTTTTTCCCTTAATGAAATCTGTTCTTTAAAGATAGGTTTGAAGTTAGGTCCTGTACAATTTTTCGAAAGGTTGAGTACTTTTCGCATAATTTTGTGTGAAATATTGGCATTTTTAAATTTTGTTTAAACATTTTTTCCTCAAAAATGGCATCAACAATTTTGATTCAGTTTTCACCTCGGATAGCGTATACGACGTTCAAGAGTACAGATCTCATGTTCGTTAAAAACTTTGATTTTTGAAAATTACAATCTCTCTATAACTACAATTATGAAGATATTTGTTTCTTGGTGAAATGTATTCATCAAAATCAAACCTTAAAATAATTTCATGTTCAATTTTTCGAAAATTAGTATTTTTTGCGAAATTTCGTGTTAAACATTGACCTTTTAAAACAATTTTTCTTTAAAAAAACGGCACACATTTTTTTGATTCTATCTGAACCTTAGATAGCGTAAAGGACGCTTAAGAAAATGGTGCAGGTCTTATCTTGGTTGATATGCGTAATTATTTGAAAACAGAAAAAAATTCTGCGTCTTCTTACAACTTCAATTGTGAAAATACAATGTTTTTAATAAAATATGTTCATAAAAACCGATCTTAAAATAACGTCATGATGAATTTTTCGAAAATTTGATCATTTTTTGTGAAATTTTGGCATCAAACATCGTCGCGCGTTTCGAATTTCCTCCGCTTCGTGAACATAATTTGAGGGGTTTCTGGAAGTTATTGCAATTCTTATAAATTATAAAAGATTGGTGGAAGGTAATAACATTAACTTTGAACTAACAAATTACTTCCCTACTTTAAGAAATTTTGATCGCTGATTTTAGTACGTTTCATTTGTAAAAGTTTGAAATGACTACTTTTCTGCCCATCGAAATACACGCTGGTATGCACCATACGCGCTTCGTTTGAATTGGTCGGGTTTAGATTACATTAACATTATTTCTAATGTTGTAATGTTTATTTTCACGAAAGAAACATTGAAAAAATTGAGTACCGTACATTTGTACCAACATTTTAACTTCAATTTCATATTACTACCTGTACAGCCTTGGGAAACAATGCAGCCATGTAAATAGGGTCTACTCGTATTTCCTGGTGCGCAACCCCGTTATCTCCGCATGCTCATTTTCTTCATTCTCCCTGTCAATTCGGACACTGTCACTCTCCGTATAGGCTATAAGCAAAGATAGCTTCGACTGCGCTATTCTACAAAACAAGTTAAAACTCCCTTTGAATATTGTGGACGTGATAATATGGTCGTTTCGATCGGAAATAAGAGTGGTACCGACGATGTCATTGAAGAAGAGGCGCCACACTATTGGAAACTCAAACTTACATGTATTGTAGTAGTGTTAATAAATAATAATACAAAACTAATCCAAACTCAGCTATTGAGTTCCCGGTGAGACGTTTGTTCCGCAAGTATCTCATCCATGCATGTGCAACCCACAGGCGACCATATACTACCTGCTATGGGAAGCTGCTAGCCATGTTGCATCTATACAAGCGGCAGTCCTTGAAGTTGTGTTACGAGCGAGTCGAGTCAAGAACTCCGCAATCCTCAATAAAAATTGTGACATTTCTCATACATATTGCGATTTTAACACTCGTCATTATCATGTACGGAGTTGAATTCTGCACTTTACTGAATACGATGCCGTCTGTGAATTTGTGCTAAATGTGGCGTAAAACCTGAAAATAACGAAAAATCCCGATTTTCAAATCAAATTGTTTTTTTCCCTGGTTCTTCCAGTTTTTATTCTTCAAATTTCCGTTTTTTCAGTTTTCAAGGATTCCAGATTCGCTGGATATCCTGTATTATTATATGCAAGATTTAATAACATTACTAGCACCGCCACAGCCTCGTGGCCGGCAGGACAATAATCCTTTGCACAAACGTGCAACTGCCTAACGCAGCAGACACAGTAACCGCAACCTCCACACACAATCTGAAAAGCTGCATCCCCGCGAAAGCACTGCGACGCGACCGCCGCGGGAGATAAACTTGGAGAGTCGCATTTGTTGTGACGACTAATTGCGTTAATTAAACACAGCGCGCCTGCCTCAGTGGCGCAGAGACTTGGAACAGAGCGCAAGTACGCGGAACCGAAGGACGCTGGTTCGCGTCTCGCGTAAGATAACGATGTTTTCATCAATCGGGGACGTATCCAGAAATTTATTCAGGCGGAGCAATATCAGTTTGGATCTCCACTAACGTTTTTGAAATATTTTTTTAATGTTAGCCAAAAATCAGCATTTTAAGGGATATACCACTTCCAACGAGAAGCAATCGATACGTAGAAACTGTTTTCAATAAATTCGGCTCATGGGAGACATGGTAAACATTCCTCCCTCCCCCCGCGAAATCGATACTGTCACCGAGTGATTCTGTAGTGTCTGGTTTCCCAGTCCTTCTGCAACACCATCCCACTCCATCCAGAACAATTCGTTTACCAACATCAATACTCCCTCATGACATTACAATTCTTCATGAAATAGAAGGCAAAGGCAAAATACCACTGTCCAAAAAAGGGGAGAAGGCAAATCCACCGACCAGAAAAGGAGCAACCGCAAGCCACCAGTCTCTACTGAACCATATCTCTTCTCGCCGCTACGCTCGGGGACAGAGAAAGGCACATTATCATCACCTTCGGAGCCGCTTTTGAATGACTGACGATTTCAGGCGCGTCAACAGCTAAGGACATAATTCCCATAAGTGTATTGCATGTTTTATCGCGGGATGAGGTGTTGGTGTTGATGAATTTCCGCAGCTGGAAGGTGAAATCCGACGCCGACCCACATGTCGGTTACTGGGATTTTCCCAACCAGGTATCTTCCACCAGTAAGGGACCGCCCCAGCCGCAGCTCTAAGCTCCCGACATATGCGCTAGTGCGTGTGTGTGTATGTGTGGGCGCGCACGCGCAAGTAAGGTGTGGGGATAGGACATATGAGAGGACGGAAAATTCGCGTGCGAGGTCCATGGCCCGTTTGTTAAGATACTGCTGTGGTATTCGCTTGGTGCTGATGGAAGAAACCACGGAAAACTACTGACCAGAGCAGCCGGCCGCTAGAATTCTCCTCCAGACAGCTGCTGCATTCCACCGCTAACCACTCGTATGTAGCTAATGTCAAAAATCCTGCCACTGTCAGAACTCGAACCCTAGGACCTCACGCATCACCCAATAGCTGCCCTGAGCCACCAAAGCCGGTCTCCACTGCCGCCATCATCATCTTCAACAATGCCATGCGATCGCTCAGCACATCGCAACCCACGAGAGCTTCGTCCCCACAAAACCACCGCCACGCCGCATGCCGCGGTGCCCGGCGCGAGCGCCGAAGGAGATAAACAAAACTCGGGAGTCGCGCGCGCGCGCGCGGGCGGGCGGCGCACTCGTTGCGTCGAAATATCGCGCTAATTAAACTCCGCGCAAAATCTAATGAAGCGCTCGTCGGTGCGCGCGCGCGCACAACAACCGCCCCCTCCCCCGCCCCGCCCCTGCCCCCGGTCTCTAATCCGGAAATTAATGAGCGCAGGTCAGCCCGAGGCGCAGCGGCGCGGAAGCATACGCGAAGCGCGACCCCGCGCAACCACTGCGATAGTTATTTATTACGCGCAAGGTCGCTTCCGTGCCCTGCTGGGTTACCTTACCGGCCGCGGGTTGACAAGTGCCGCGATCACAATATTCTGGGTTCAGAATAATTTAAAAATTTCATTTCGGTGAATTTGGCTAAACCTAGAAACCTTTGATGAATTTACTGTACTTGTCGGTGTAGAAGAGCCAAAAACTAAAACAAGAAATATCTGTAAAAGGATTTTATCTCCTCGGTGCTCAATTTATGAGACATCAAACGATGGTTTAGCTAGATGAGAAGTGGTTTTGTGGTTCTGAAAGTGTTGGGTAAATAATAACATACCAAAGAACGCAGAACAATACTAGGCCTATATTGTTCTCTGAATTTATTTATATTTCAATTTCTATCATTTGAGTCCATATACTCTGCCTGTACTGAAAATTGGCTTATTAATTAAGTAGAGTAAATTTCCAGAAGCAAAACTTAGTTTTGTCCAAAATTATATGTAAAAATAGAAAGCGTCCTATACCCGCCAAAAACCGTAGTGTTTCATGGTATTTCCAGATTTTCTAGACGGGAAACAGTTCCAGTAGGCGGATTTGGATAACCATAATGCACTGTACAGCAGAACAAAAAAAACCTTCCAATGTGCATGCGTTAAATGTTCGATATGCACCCCAGCGTATCTCCATAAACATCGGCTGCCGTCGGGCAGTCTCGTTCGTCGTTCAACGTGATGTCACGCGTTCTATATCAAAGACAGGCAATGGTCTTGGAACACGCTTGTTCCAAACGTACAGGGTGCCAGTCGTATGTCAGGAGTTGACCGTTACATAACGGCAAACACTCACCAACTCGTCAATTCTTTAACGGGCGATCGGACGGATAAGCTGAATGATTTTTTTTCCGGCGTGTCATATACTCTGGTCAATAGTCCCGTAGATGTAGAGCATATTACATCCCGGGAGTGGCTGTGTTACCTCCACGCTGGAATGTGAAATCGCGCCGACCCACATGTTAACTTGCGGGGCTCCGCCTCGAGGTATCTCCAACAAGACTCCTATGCGGACGGACAAACCAAAACTCCAGACTGGACTTTAGTTTTGTCACGGTGTGGTACATAGAAATCGGTAATGGTCGTGTACGTGCACTTGTGTATGTGTGTAAGGAAATGGAGGCAAGGATGAGGAAGGAAAGATCGCGTGCGACCGCGCAGTTTGTTAGGGTCCTGCTCCGGCTATCGCCTGGCATTGACAGGAGAAACCGCAAAAAAACACCGATCAAGGGCGCTGGCAGCTAAAATTTTTCATCAGACAGTGGCTGCATTCAACCTAACTATATACCGGGAGTGGTAGCTCAGTGCATCAACTGATGTCACTGCAGCGCCTCTGACCGGGAGGTCCTAGGTTCGAGTCAGCGGCAGGATTTTCGACACTAGCTTTTCAGCTAGGTCGAATTCAGTCGCTGTCTAGAGGAGAATTCTAGCGGCCGGCTGCTCTGATCGGTAGTTTTCCGTGGTTTCTCCGATCAACACCAGGCGAATGTCGGAGCAGTACCCTAACGGGCCACGGACCGCGCGCAATCATTCCTTCCTCTTCCTTGTCCTATTCTCTCTCATTACACACACGCTTACACGAACACGCACTACTCTACCACATATTCCGGGAGACTGGTCGGGAGCTTAGAGCTTGTCCCGGAAGGGGCGGTGACCCGCTGGTGGGAGAGTCCTGGTTAGGGGGAAACCCCACTAGCCGACGGTAGGTCGGCGCCGGATCTCGCCACCCAGCGGAGGAAGATCACCTCCATCTCCCGAGAAAACCATGCACTACACTTACGGGACTGATGACCAAAGCCGTTAACGCGTCCGGAAACACGAAAAAAAATCCATCAATCAATCAACCTAACTATAAAGCTAGCGTCGAAAATCCTCCACCGTCGGACGCGTTCGGGAGGAAAGGGAACGGCTGGAAGGAGGCGCTGCCTCGCGCTTCCGGACGGCTCTCTACCACGCGGTACAGTATAGAGAGGAATATTCCAGTCAGGAATAGCTGCGCACTCACAGCGACCGCTGCGCGCGCCGCGCCGCGCCGCGCCGTTCCGCGTCCGACGCCTGCACGTGCGGTCCCCAAGGTCAAGGCGACTGCAACGTCTGCCAACAGCGCACATGCCAGGAAGCTATTTCGCGAAAGCGTTTTTCTTGCACTTCTGTTTTTGTGGGTATTGTTATGTTTCTCATTTCTTTTTGCATTATGTACTTGCGCATTCCCGGCGTTGCTCGGGTATTTATTACAAAAGGCCCCATCCCACTTGCACTTGCTCGCCTATTCCACCCGGACCATCCGTGATGAACCCCGCTTCCCCCATTTGTCGTTGTCTTTGTCGTTTGATAAAAATCAGCTTTTTTTAAAAATACGTTTGCTTTCAGGTATACACCTTTTTCACGACACACTTGAATTTAATTGATTATAAGTTTTAGAACAAGAGTTTCTTTTAGGAAACATCACTGATTGAGAATAGTTTGGAGATGTGAGACTAGTGAGGATAAAGAATCACAACTGAATTCACTTTTCTCTAAAAACTGGCTACACCAACAATGCAAGTTTAGCATTCGGGGAGAATGACGAATCTCTCCAGATTCTTTTCTCCACAGCCGAATGACAGCCTCTTTTCCCAGCTCCTTTCCCCTACGTTTATCTTAACATCAGAAATACAATATTTAAATCCATGATTTACATCCATGAAGCCCTCGTTGTCGATACATTCTTTCATAAGAAACACTCTTCTAGAAACACCGCCAGATAATGAGAGATTATTCTGTGAACTTCACGCCGTATCTTGACGTTCCTAACTTCAAAGCCAGAGTGGCTAGATAGCTGAAAAGTGAATCTCAAATTATCGTACATTAATTACGCGTTCGTACAAAATTATGTTCACTATTAAATTATAATTAAAACGATAATTATAATTAAATTAAGTAAATTATAATTAAAATAAAAGAGAGTAATACTACGCGCGTATCCATTAAGATAAATCGTACATATTTTAGAAATGAGACTGGTCTCTAGGCCTTGAATGAAAATCTCAAAGCAATAAATATTACAAATTAATCACCTCGATATTACTTTCCTCTTCTAGCAAATGGTTGCGAGAAATGATATTTTTCCTCACAATATTTAAAACGCTTAATTAATATGCATTTACCTTGCAACTTAATATAGATATGTTTTCGCCCTTATTGTTCTACGATTTGTAATTTTAAGGCCAACTACGAGAAGGGATTTTCAGAATATCTACCTGCCTCCGCCTCTCAAATTCCTTTTAAAGACTGACATCACCCCAAACGAAGCACAGGAAATTGGAATGTACTATTTCAAATTCTTTTCCAATTTACGCAAAAAAGATTCGTATTTGGAAAAATCCAGCATGCCTTTATTTGAAGATCTGTTTTGACTGAACACATTACATTTAGAAAAATTGCATATTCACAACTGTAGATGTAGGAAGACGCTGGAAAAGGTTTAAGTTTCTACATTTTCCAAAAAGCAGGCGTTTCAATGAACATGAGACCTGCGCCACTCTCTTAAGTGTCCTTCACACTAACTAAGATCCAAATTTAATCAAACAATTTTTGTGCCGTTTTTCAGAAAATATGGTTTAAAGAAAATAAATATTGCTTATGTTTGACACGGGTAAAAGTTAGTTTGCTCACCACGCTTTGCTTTATTTTATTCCTCGGCTTGAACTACTCGGCCTATCGGCATCGTGTCGCAACATATCCTACTCCCAATATAAAATGTCACTCTTACCATTCATATAATAAATAATTTGGTATTAATGGCTTTTCACTGGGAGCAACGGGGGGCATTGTCAGAACAATTACCAGAAAATAAAACCTTCTCTTGCAACAGTGGCGCCACTCCCCGCCACATGCGCACCGCTGAGCTTTCGCTTCGCATCAGACTTCTGGGCGCGTCGTCGTGTTTGACGATTGCGCGTCACCCTTCCCAGGGCAAAGGGGAGACACCGCATCTGGGAAAGAGTTTATTCATGCGAATGGTTTCTCGGAAAAACGAAACCGGGCAAAAACTCCATACGTTTGATGTTTTCGTTTACAGATTCAAACACTACGAGAATGTTCAGCATTACCCTCGGAATGTTTCTCGTCGAATATCTAGCTTATCGAACACGTCGATCTAATATTCTTTATCTGTGCCAGTGACTAGTTCTAAATCTCTGATATTAAATTACGATAAATTACTGACAAGAATGTTTTTCCACCTTAAACTGTTTCTTAGAAAAAAGCCAACAATATATAAAAAGAGTGTAAACGTCGCCTCTGAACAGATTAGGACATTCCTACTCGACGTTATACTACCTTAATTCGTGGCGACAGACCGGTCGTTTCCACAGAGAATCTGGTCTCTCCAAACAAGCGAAAAGAAATTAATGGACAACATGGATACCAACAATTTCCGTCACCTGCCTCTCAGACAATCTATAATGTCTTTGAATCGACAGTTAAGATCGTTCTATAGTCGCGTTTAACTCTAATTACAGTCTGCACAGAATAATTAGTTACATTGACAGCCAATGTTGAAAGACTTCCATAATATACCAACGGTCGTCCACATCCAATCTTTATTGTTAAAGAGAACTATACATGGCTATGGTTAGGCTAGGAAAGGATAAAATGATTTGATGGAATGTGATTAAGGGGCACTGAATGATGATACAATGACTTGCAAATAAATAAATTAAAGGACCCCGAGAAACCAGTGGCAAACCCGCTTTGTCCACCACACATTCCACATCAATTGGCCGGAATATGAACCCCAGCACCGAAGTGTTTCCATTTCTATATCTTACTGAAATATAATTGACATAATAAACCTTTACTTTTAAAGATTCATTTAATAATTAAGATTTCACAAAGAAAAAATGAAGGAACTAAAAGCTAATCTTATGCTGTACACTACTACCAAATAAAAAGAATAAACCTCCTATCCTCACGTCATTAATTTTAAAACGTCTGAGATACCACATTAGCGTAATTTCACTATTTTAATGAATAATTTACTTTAACATTCAAATTCTTTTAAATTTATTAGCACTGTTCACTGTTCCAGTTTCCCTGATCCATTGAGCAAATGCTGAGATGGCCCCTTGTTTTGCTTCTGGACATAAATGTAACTTCATTTTCTGTGCACGTCTTCTAGAATTCAGTGGGAAATACAATTATTCAAATAAATTATCGTTTCCATGTTGTCGCGGCAGGAAGTAATAAGAGCCAAAATTTATTGCTTATTTATCTTTGAAAATAGATATTATTACATGGGACTTGCAAAAATTCAAAATTTATTGCTTATTTACCCTTGAAAATAGATTTTTTTACATGGGAGTTTTTTTGTTTTTTTTTTCTCCCTTTCAAAATTCAAAATTTATTGCTTGTTTATCCTTGAAAATAGATTTTATTACATGGGAGTTTTTGTTTTGTTTTTCTCCCTTTCAAAATTCAAAATTTAAGTAGTATATGACTTAGTGTAGGGATCACAGAATTTTGAAAATGTGCACACAATTCACTTTTCCCCATAGCACGTCATACGCAGTTTTTAACTGTTTTTTGACGTAAAATAAATAAATAAAAAAATAAATAAATAAAAAAAAAAAAACAATAATTGCCTATTCAGTGAGCTCAAACCGGACTATAAGTGGTTGTGCACAACACATTGACAATTAACAAAGTCTGTCATCTACGATGTTCGCATCCATTCTACCATTCCCCACGTTTTTATTACATCTGTTTTTATGTTGTTTTCCCAACCACCTTCTCGATTTACTTCGTTTATTTGATTCTCTGCTGAAGATTCCTCCAGATCCCTTACAAAATTTATTTTACAGTTTACTACTTCATCAGTGTTTGTTTATGGACCTGAAACAAATCACGTAAATCACTTAATATCCTTGTGGGCCTTTCGGATTCACTATGCCCGCGCTGGCTTCTTGATTACTTTATGTCCGCTCCGCTGCCAACTCAACAATGTTCATTTTTTATGAATCCGATTTATTCAACTTAAGAAACAAAAAAATGCACTAAATAAGTGGCATAATTCTTAAATAAGAAAAATAACTCGACATAAACATTATTTTGTTGAATTAATATGAAAATTGCAGTTTGGGTAGGTTCCCATGAATTATATAATCCTATCAGTCATGCTTAAATGACTAGTAAATACTGCATTTTCTTTTATAGACACTGAAGCTTCTTGAGAATTAGTACGAATACTACCAGCAGTAATACTAGATGTAGAATGCACACCACTAACTTCCTCGTAATGCTTATATATAAAGTGGAATATTCTAAATAACTTTTGGTAATGGCCGTAAATAATCTAAAGGTACCACGCAATTCACACTTATTTTCCATCCAACTCTCAAATACGCATATTCATTTTCATTTATTTTTCGAAATTTTGCAGGAAACAAAGCATCCCCAGCTTTGTTAGTTTTTCGAGAATTTCTGTAGGAACTTCACAGTATACTTCCATGTTATACGGACAAATGCATTAGTTGGCTCAAATAAGAGTATTCAATAGTAATTAGATACGTATTGTATTTTATCAGACGGTAAATTGACAAATGACTAATACAATGCGTTATTTCACTTTTGATGCAAGACAAATTTAAAGATGTTTCGAATTCTCGTTTGGTTCAACAACAAACCAGTAATCCATAAATTAATTTAAGACAATCACTAGTAAAAGCTGTTACTTTTACGGCATGCAAAGCGCGCCAAATTTTCAATTGTTAGCAGTAGTGGTAGAAGGGCGATGATGCTCATATGTTCAGATAAAACAGGGTGCAACAAAGAAAACAAAATACTTTCGTCTGATCAGCTACAATTAATCTTAATGCAACATGGACCCCAATGAAGAAATTTATACACTTAAATTAAAATAAAAGGAAACTCCGTAAGGCTGTCTAAAAAAGACTGTGGTACACACGTGCTAAAAGTTCTTTTCCTAAAGGGATTGCGCAATTTGGCCTATCGGCATCGTGTCGCAACATTCGCAAAATAAAATGTCACTCTCACTACTCGTATCATAAATAACTATTATACACCACGGGCGTACCTTGAAGTTTTCACACCTTAGGCAACTTTCAACCCCTCGGGCCAGAGGTTCTCTCGTTTGCAATTTGCGCTCGGGCTGCAAAATATCGACTTATCGCCCTAAATACGCACATCATTATAACTTCGACTTGCGGTAATTTGACACAATTCTCATGTACACCCGCTTGTTTTTTGTTGCCCAGGAACCCATCGTTACATTCTACATCTTACATTAAGAAACGCCCACAAATAAAATTGATGTCTACTAACAACCAATTACCAAGGAATCTCCAAATCTCTGTGAATCATGTAATCTACCTATCACTATCATACATATATTAATGCATTGCCCAAATTTTAATAAATTAAGGAAAAAATATAATATTCCAAACAATATACAATCACTTTTGAATGATAAAAGTAATGTACATATAGTGATCATTTCCTTGTGGAACTCAACCTCCACAAAAATCTGTAAACCAACACAAGAGTCCATGTACGTTCAAAGACTCAACTACTTTTATACCAATAAAATAATATCTATTTGATACCTTCCTCCAGGTCAAGTGTCTGAACTATCCACAATAATGTATAATACTATGTAAAATAACCGACTGTACTTGTCATATTGTAACGTATTGAAACATACTTTGTAAAGACTTCACACACAGATATACTTTGTAAATATATGTGACTCTGTATTACAACCTTGTGGTCGCTCAAGACCTACTTGTTTATGCGACCTTTATAAATAAATTATATTAAAAAAAATTGATGTATTGTCGCAGCACCTCGGAGGTGGCAAGCCAGCGCGCGTCGGCCTCTTGGCTGCGGCTCGCCCCCGCAGGGGAGGCGAGGGGGAGAACAGCGAACACGCATTAACGGCGCCCGCCGCCGCGGCGCCTCTCGACGCCGCCGCCGCGGGCGTCCCCTCGCGGTGCGACGCCAAGCGCCGCGGCGGCGGCGGCGGCGACGCCTCCGCGGTAATAACGCTAACGATGACACACGCCGCGCGGGCGCAAATGACTGCGCAGCAAGCAATGCGCTGGCTAATCGGATCGGGTCGCGGTGCCGAATGCATTACACGCCGGAGGGCAGTTTCGCGGAAACGACACTGCCTCTCGGACGCCCTGCAGGATTATTCACACGCGCTCGACATCCTAGATGGTAAGCAAACCTACGATTAGTTACGTATCTTGGACCACGGTGAATACGCTGATAATCCTAAGTTTGTTTTGCCGAAAATTAAAAGAATACACTACCGTAATCTTCTAATCATTCTCTACATTTCTATTCCATCAGCTATGTTAAGACCCTTCCGGTTCCTGAATAATTGGCGCACGCGTATTTATGAATTTTACGTAAAGTTTAAAAATTTAAAATTAAAAAAATCTCTCAATAAGTCAGATTACTCAATCTATTACAATGATTTAAGAACTTACAGTATCATAAAAAAAGTTGATTTATCTGCGTATTGATGCTACAAGATCTGAATAAATAATGAAAGAATGACAAGTTACGTTGGTGTGCTTCAAAATTATTTTTTTAACGAGTTATCACCTTATTCACAGGGGTCGAAAATGAACTGATACTGTTACATATTCTTATCGCAAAACCAAAACAGATTGGCACTGTACAGAATGAATCTGAATTCTTCCAACGATTTGGGAGGTCACTATTGAGAGGCTTTACGACAAACTATCCATAGAAGCAAACACTTGAAAATATCTTCTAACATCTTCAGATCCTTTGCAAAAACCGTGGCATACGGATGTATAGCTGCTAACCTTAGTCCTTATAAGCAAGCATTCGAGATACACTAATTCAACGCATGGGCGCGAAGGGTCTTAACCTCTGAGAATTATTATGTTCCTAAAATGAATTTCTGAACTAATCCATTACTTAGCCGCCTTCCGAAAGGAGAACTCAGTTTCATGCAGTTTGTTCAATACAGTACGATACTGCAGTATATCGGTATAGCGCCATCCTCTCCGAGATGTAGTACAAGGATGAGGAGAGGAGGCAGCTGTTGACTCTTGATCTTCGTACTTGAATGCACACATTCTAGTCCGACTAAAATCAAACACTTCCGACACTAGCGTTTTTCATCAGAAGATAACATGACCGTTCAGTTTGGGAATGAGGATTCTCATGTCGAACAATCCGCAATTTCAGCGAATAAAGAACGTGAAGGAAGAGGTGTCAATGCGAAGCAAATACAAGGCACCAAATAATCCTTTCTCGGATAGACCGCACGTTCAACTTGAGCGTAAGATTTTGCTTAAATTGCCACCAAAATTTCGCGGTTGAAAAAAATCAGAATCTCGCACAAGAGACCCATTACCACTGAAGAAAATTTATTTTCTCGTTTTAAAACTTGATGTAACCAAGTTTATTATAATGCTGTGCAATGAACAATTTTTAAATAATTCATTAAAATCTCATTCATTTTCGCCGTAGTTTGTAACTAAGAAAATTGGAGACAACGTACAGCTATGTTCACGGAAAATATCCGTATTTGGTAAAAAGTGTACAGTTAATACCTATGAACACTTTTAAACACAAATCTGCATACATATACAAGAGGTTCGAGAAGGAAACAACGAAATTTCAAAACATAAACAGTCCAGAAACATGTAAATTGTTTCTTATCTACCAAAAAGAAGAAAATACATTTGTTCACAAAAAAAAAAGCATAGAAATAAAAAAGAACCCAATTACACAATTCAACTGCATTTTTATTCTGTGTTAATGTTTCTTTGTGAACAAATATATCCATTTCTTCTGTAAATAAAAAACAATTTACATGTTTCTGGAGTTTATATGTTTATGTATTGCAAAGGGTACAGCCGAATAAGATTGGTGAATTTGGTTCACGACCAAACTAGAAGAGGATATCTTATTCTACTCCCCAAATTACCTTGAAAAACCAATTTTTATAATTGTTTATGTTACTAAGATATAATATCGAAAAATATGTTTTTCCCCGTTTTCTAACATTTCACTATTTATCTCGGCCGATTTTATATTTTTTTAATGTTACGTCACGAACTGTATTCTTTAATTTTCTAATATATACAGCAATTTCTTATCATAGTTTTGATACTGAAGTCCGATCTAAGGGACAATTTTCACTGAAAATCGTACTTTTTGTATTTGTTTTACAAGTTTTTTTGGAATTTCAAGGCGAATGTTTTTTTTTGGGGGGGGGAATAAAATGACTATTTTCATTGGATTCCTGGTCAAAAAATACATAAATAATGGATTGATTGATTGATTCCATTTCACTTTGTGTTAGAAACCCATTTTCGGACTTAAAAATTAATCATTTGTAAGTCTTAAATAAATTTTTATATATATATATATATATATATATATATATATATATATATATATATATATATATATATATATATACAAGCTCTGGGATGGCTCATGGGTAGCGTACTAGCTTCCTCTGCTGTGTTTCCCAGGTTCGATTCCCGGTCGAGGCAAAACTATAGTTGTAGCTTTCCTTTCAAATCGTCCCAATTTCTGTAGCTGTGTGACGAAAGAAAGATCAAGCAAGCGGATGTTGAAGTTTTACGGTGAAGAGAATATGTCATGTTCGCCTCACGTCGCTTTTACCCCCAAGCATGGGAATTTAACTAGGCCCAGGCAAGGGGGACACCGGTAGCTGGCCGGCGAATATAAATAAGAATTACTACGATGCATAATCATACTCCGCTCACTCGATACAGAACTGTACAACCTCGTAAGAAATACGAAATTAAAATTAATTTCTAACCGTCGCAGCTCAATTCAGTTTCTTTTTCTTCTATATCTAGCCAAAAATATCTTCACTTGCCTCGCCTACGCTCCCGACCACAAAGGAAATCAATTCCTGGCATCCTGCAGAGCTACTCTACGAAGCAGTGGATGGCTGAGATTGTAATTTCTGGAAAGAGAAAATGAGAAAAACACGTTTCGCTAAAAGAGCAAAAGAAAAGCTCGCAAATAAAAGTGCCAAGAGTGGAAGTCGAAAAGACTGGGCTTCATTTCGTACTTGCGGTAATGTCGCTTTGGCCGTAGGAAAAAAAAACAACACACACAAGAAAGTAGGAAAAAGGCATTTTTGATGTTGATTTAGTACTTTTCCAAGAAATAGAATAATTACGGAAAGCAGTGTGAAATTCCCTTAAGCCGATTCAACCCTGAGATGAAAGCAGACATTGTATTTGGTATTGCATGAAGGGTTTAATTAAAGCTATTAATGATACAATAAAAATTGTAAATTTCATTACAGATATTTTTCTAGTATACCACAGATCACAGTCTTCACATTGTACAGCAGGAAAATTGTCGCGAACGGTTTATATATATATATATATATATATATATATATATATATATATATATATATATATATATATATATATATCAAAAAAATTTGAAGTGATTATAACAGATTTCCACAAATGAACATTATTTTTTGAATATTTTTGTCCATCAGCACCTTCCGTCCTGAAGTGATACAGTTCGAACCGCGGTATCTCGACCTTGTATGCGGCTACATCGCACAACGCACTTATTCCGAGAATTACACTTGCTGATGCCGTGCCGCTCACCGCAACGTACGCCACGTGGCTGTCGGGTGACAGGTTTTTCCATGAGCTTTATAACAATCTTTGCACTCACGCCAGGATATGCGGACTGTTATGGCTGCGCGACACTTTCTCCAAAATAGTATTCAAACATCGATTTTCCTTTGAATCAGTGCATACCACCAACTGATTGTCACATGTTACTATATTACTTTCTTCTTTTGTAATCGAACCTACATCTCTGACCAATTTTTCATTAATGTGCACTTCAGGGAGATTTCCAGGAGATATGTGCAATCGGATTCAGAAAGCACTTCCTTCGTACTTGATGTGAATGGATAAAACTAAAACTGAAAGAGAATTTTACTGTACGTCATCTGGAATACAAGCCAAAACCTAACGGTGACCAAGGGGAGGGTATGCAATCCGATCGACACCGGGGTACGACGGTCCACCGCCGCATCAGCAGGGCGCCGAACCAAGTAAAATCTACAAAATCAAATGCATTTGTTATTCGTCAGGAAGATAAATTAAAAATTCTCCGATAAATGTTCTCTCTTAACTTCAAATATTTTGACATTAAATTAAATAAAAGAATCACTCCCTTATTTTCAAAAAGTAAAACACCCATACACCAGAAATCTGTAGCGTCATAATCTTATATTTGTATAATACAGCTTTAATTGAACAGCAATGTACGATATCACAGGACGATGCTGTAGTTAAATTGGTAAACTATTCACAACTATATACGATACCACAATCGAAACAGTACAATACTTTCCCCTTCACATAAATCTCACCGAAGGTATCTTATTCCATACACGGCAGACCGTTAACCTCACCAGTTCCGGATTTATTCCATCTCCGCGGTAACCGCAAGGGTCTTCCACTCAATGTGGACACTAAGAACCACTACAATCATTTTCGATTACGTGTAGATGTCACGATCCCGGACGCTGATTTTCCTCCATTTTCTTCTATAATTACCCAAAAATAAAGCTTTCTCTTTAATTTATTTCATTTTCGAAGAGCGACGAGTTTTATACAAGGATAAAACTGCTTTACCATAAATTTATAGAATGACTAATGAGCCAAGTGTATCGTTTTAATTCTCATTTTGTTTGCGGGAGAATTAATTCATTTAGAAATCGTACACACAAAAACTCTGAAAGATATACCGATTCGTAATTATACTCTTACTACAGGCGCATTATCGACAAACAGAATGCAGATTGCAGGGGAAATAGTGTGTCAACTTACACAGCATTTCCTCGCTCCAATATAAATATCTGTACCTGAATGCGTGATTACGAACTAAAGTGGAAAATAAAAGTGCTCGTGTACGTTCTTCCAACTACTCTGTAAATCATTATATTCCCGTGAAAATCAACATATGAGAGTGTATGCTACAACTGGCACATGCGGAATTTATTCGCGTCGCTTGCATTACGTTTGCAGCGCATTTACCCTGTGACGTCGTTGACAGAGCGCGCCTCCGCTGTCTTCTCGCACAGAAAACCACCGCCCTGCCCTCCCCCTCCCCGCGACACCGTTCCACACCCCCGCCCAACCGCTGCCATGCCCCGTCAGGCCCCACCCCGCTCGCGGCTCCAGGCTCCGCAACGCTCCTCATCGCCCCGCCCGCCCCGCCCGCCTCGTCGCCGCCCCGAAACGCGCAGCCCTGACACGCCCAAGCCCCACCCCAGTCACGCCACGCGCGCTCTTAAGCGCCACGTGCCACGCCCCACCCCGCTCGCAGTACACCAGGTTCCGCACCTCTCGCCGATCTGTCCACCACCTCAATCTTCATCACTTCACCCCACTCGCCCATCTACCATCCATCCCACTCGCCATCTCATTTTACGTCCCATCCGCTGACCTACCATCCATCCCGCTCTCCACCTTGCTCGTTGATCTGCCATTCATCCCGCTCTCCACTCCGTTCGTTGATCTGCCATCCATCCCGCTCTCCACCTTGCTCGTTGATCTGCCATTCATCCCGCTCTCCATCTCACTCTCCACTCCGTTCGTTGATCTGCCATCCATCCCGCTCTCCACCTTGCTCGTTGATCTGCCATTCATCCCGCTCTCCATCTCACTCTCCACTCCGCCGTTGATCTGCCATCCATCCCGCTCTCCACCTTGCTCGTTGATCTGCCATTCATCCCGCTCTCCATCTCACTCTCCACTCCGTTCGTTGATCTGCCATCCATCCCGCTCTCCACCTTGCTCGTTGATCTGCCATTCGCCCGCTCTCCATCTCACTCTTACTCCGTTCGTTGATCTGCCATCCTCCCGCCCCCCACCTCGCAGCACCGAAGACGGCTCACCTGCGTCGGCTCTGCTCCGCGCTCACACTTCAACAACACAAAGCGGCCTGGAGACACCACATGAACACACACGGACAAAGAATTGGATGAGAAATGCACGAAATAACAGAAAATACGTGCACTTTTTGTAATGGGGAGAATGATTTCGAAATAGTATTGATGTGTATTATTCCCGAGAATAATCTGATACGTAGTATGATTATACTAGTATCCATACATTACTATTTCCCATACGAATATTTCGCAGGGTTCAATATGTTTCTAAGCTCCCATAATTTTAATCACATATTTCCTTTCTCCCCTGCATACATTATTTATTTCATTCATGAATGGAGTTTAAACCGGCGCACCTTTTAATGACATGCTATAGGTCGTGAAGTGCTGGGTCCAATAACAAAGTAAGACGACATCGCATTCCCGATGACGTACTGAAAGTAGGTAATGAGAAATTCGTAGCTAAATTGAAACCACTGAACTTGAACCTACGTGGAAACAAATTAGGTAAATTCTGATGTTAGAATTTCGTATTTTATTTGGGTTGCAAGTACCGACTTACTTTTTTGTAAGTTGTACGATCCAATTATTTGCTAACTGAGTTATTAGCAAGGGCCCCGTCCTTTTCTCCTTGGCAGTGCGCGGCAGGGCAGGCTCTTGTGAGCAACTTTCGCAGCAGGTACAGAGTAATACACTTAACAGCGCCCCCAGTTGCAGCCAAGATTGGACGCCTCCCAACCGCCGGCACGGGCGCTGCCATCAGGAGACAGCTGTCTCCGTCTCCAAGCCCCTCTCCACTCTTCGTCTCCCTCCCACGCCCCTCACTCTCTTCTCTATGCTCACTCCAACTCTCTCTCCCCCTCCCTCGTTTGGTCTTCCCCTCACATCGCCCCCGTACCTCTCTAACGGTACGGTCTACACGATCGTCGAAATAACGCTACGTACACCTCTAGTTGCACTCGTTTCAAGAGATGCGAAGTCGGCGTTGTCACTATTTAACCTCACAACTTGTACATAACAGTATTGCTTAGATAGAAGAAAGCATTCAAAACATGGTAAGTCCTCATGGGAAACATTCTTCTGTGATTTGTCTACAATTTTATTTCCGGGGAGAAACGTGAGTCGTCTGACTATACATTCATCTAAGAATATTCATTTACATAAAAAAAGAGTTCTACAATTTAAAATTAGACACATTTTGTACATTGGTAACACACAAACGGACGGTGGTAGCGTACATACTTGCGATCACAACTGAATCTTTGAAAACTGGTAGATGTAGGTTCGATTTGCATCGCAAGAATGGCGGACTTTCCTTTCCAAGTAAGAAACTGGGATAGACCGATGCTACATCCTGAAGAAAAATGCAATTATCTTTACTTGTTTTTAGTGAATGCGCTGAAGATCTAGATTCCCACAGAAAAGTCTTACCGCCACATTTCTCGCATTGCAACTAACATTTTACACCAACATGTCTTTTACTTTATCTCGTGGATGCTGGATTTAGTGAGGCAGAGGTAGAGGACGTAAAACGGAGTTCCTCGAAACGCTTTCCTCAAGCAGGCTGATTGCCCCGAAGTAGCACGCGGAAAAACACCTTGGGATAAAACGGAAAGTTGCGAAATCAAATCCACGGTCCGGAGAAGCAGGGGCAGGGGGAAGTGGTCTGGGTGAGGCATTACGACGGGGCGAAACAGGTGAGCAAGGCAGGGAAGTACTTCAGGGCAGCGGTTGGGGGATGCGGAGAGGGGGGGAGGCACGTGGCGGTTCAGGGGTAGGAGCGAGGCAGGACGCGCAAGACAAGGTAGACCAGACGCGGAAGGAGTCGTGGCAAGGGGCGTAGAAGGGGAGGGCGGCGAGGAAGAGGGAGGAGTTGAAGCAAGGGGGGCTGCCCCGCAGCGCGATGCAATTTGCTTACAGCTTGGAGCCCCCGCGCGCCGCCGTCTTCGTCTCCGTCTCCGGCTAATTGGAAAAGTTTGAAGCGATCGAGGGGGGTAATGGAGATGGATGGACGAGCGGACGAACGCACGGACGGGCCCGCGCCACCAAGACAGTGGCGGCGTCCGCTTGCGGTGGAGCGCCCCGCGCCGTTTCGAAAAATACGTCACTCGGCGGAGGACAGATTACGAGCGTCGACCGTGTAAAAAGCGGAGCGAGACACGTTTGCCGATAGCACCACCACTCCAGTACATCCATCACGTGCACGTCGCCGCCGGCAACGCGGCTGTAACGCGCAGTCACAGCATTATCATCAGAGGCGTCGCGTGGCAACATCAAAGGTGTAGACAGCAGCGCGAACCAGTGTTTTCCTCAGATAGCGAAGCCCGAATATAGTTAACAGGTATTTAAGACCAGAAAACCATAAAATGCATATATTTGAACTCTTCAATAATAATGAGTATTATGAGTCATTCAATGTATCGAGAAGATGGATACTTTGGCCAGTTGGTTTTACTTTATTATAAAACGAAGAAAAAAATGCCAGGAGCGTGCGTTGTACAACCTACAGCTTCAGGTTCAAACACGCTTATCTGAATCGTCAACTCAACTGTGGAACTGAAAGAATTAACTTGCAGCACGTACAATAAAACCAGAGACCCAAAGGAACACGAGTTAAAAAATACACCATAAAAATCTAACATGTTTTTATTAAGTTAAAGTGTAACACGACTACTCTCAGAATACTTAAGCGCAGTTAGGAATCACGGCGTAAGGAAATGCTCGCGTGCGAGAAAGATCTGTCCACCCCAGTAGTTGAAGTGATGCGCCGTACTTTCATAAGAAGCCCCTTGCTTCGATATCAGTCTTCCTGGAATTAGGGTTCCTGCGACGCGCGCAGTATTTCCCTGGGAAAATCATAAGCCTGGGAAGACATATCGGGATCGGCGGCCCTGGGGCTTCTCAGCAGATTCGTCTCCTCGACGGCAGGCCGTTGACTCGGTGCGACGATGACCTGCTTCTGATGACCAGGGAAGAGGACTCAAAATTGGAGAATGTGTTCTACAGAAATGTATTTTATATAACAGAAATACATACCCTTTGATATTAATATTTTCCTTGCATTTTCTCTTTTAATGGATGGTTGCTACCTTGTCTTCCCTCACGCTAGGCCACCTGTTACAGTCAGGCCCAAAAGAAAATATCTACTGACTTCCTACAACAATTAAAATAGAATTTACAGGCAGATTTGCACTCAAAGGATATCTTGGGCTTTTCAGTAAATGAAGTAGTATTCACATATGGGTTCAGGGAATGTGCTTACCTATTTTATTGTTTTTAGTTTTAAAACAGATATAAGTCAACTTCATTTAAAGACATGTTAATCTAAAATAATGGGGTGGGAATACTGTTTTAGACAATGACTAAGAAGGATGGCCATTAATTTCCTCAAAAATTACCTAACCTACACTGGTTTTCAATACATTTTTTTTAAATTGATATTTGGCAAAATTATTAGAATATTTTAGAGTATACAAGAACGTAAATAAAAACAAGTCTTGATAGATATTAAAATGCCGTTATCGACTAAACCCCTTTCTCCATGTTAACCCAAATTCTCTTGCATTAATATTTTCCTCTTCATCCAAAGAGATAGACAATAGTACATTTCATTATCTATTTGTGAGTTCTGGGACTTTGTCGGGAAAAGGGGAAAATTAACAATACTTGCTCAAGTAGTAAAAATTGAGTCACAAGTAACAATGAACCAATGCAAAAATTTCGCTCATTTATGCACGAATAGGAAAATGAAATACTATAATGTTTAAAACTGATTCAATTGTTAAATGATAACTTAAAGTTTTAAATTAAGCTTTTGAGCAGGATAAGCCTTAAAAAATAATTGTTTTTTCTATTATTTTAGCACATTATTTTGAATTAATATCGGAGACGCACCAACGAGGAACCCCTTGGATTCTCCTTCTCCCGCATGAGTGGGAAACGCAATGGAGACTGGTCTCGTGAGCTCAACACCAACAGAGCAAAGTCCTCGAGAAGTCAAATATACTGTTAGCAATATGTTTTTCACCTGTACAAATGCACACATAAAGCAGAGTATCATTCTACCACTTTAACGCTAAGCTTGGAATAAAATTCCTCTGTGCGCGCAATTTGCTTAAAAGGGGATCCAACGTTAAAAGGGGAACCATCGGAGTGGGTGGTATAACTGTTAGCGTACCGGACTGTTGTACCCGAGTTTGCGGTTTCAAACCCAATCGAAGCCGTGAATTTTTAAGGGCGAAAAAATCCTTCGTACGCCTTCGGAGGGGAAGTTAAGCCGGCTATCCCATGTAGTAGATTTACTGCATGTAAAAGATCCTCAAATCTAAAAGAAGCCTCTAGGCTAAATTTAAATCCCCTGTTTCGTCGCACAACATAATACTTTCTTTCTCCGCTTGACGGTGAAAGGAGCGTAGCGAAATTTGTGTGGTCAGACGGAAAAGCGGGCCTAATGGCCCGAATCACGCCACGTACAATACTACACTAATACTAACTATAAAACACTGCTACAGAACGTTTTATCTTCACGTACTAATGTATAAATAATACCTACTTTTTACACGTATCTCAAAAATATCTCTTTTAAAGATTCTTCTACAAATTCCTATTTTGTTTATGTATTTATTTATTCCCTAATTTTCTGTTTTCCAGAGCTATAGAATCTCTTGCCTTTTGCATGTGTTCCAGCAGTTTGGTTCAGTGCGCGCGTAGCGGCGAGACCACGCAGTGACGCAACTGCTAAAACGAAATACCCAAGTGACACCTCGCACGCAATTAACGCGTGCCCGGTTAATTAGAGCGGCTACGTGCCATTGTGCCCGCGAGTACATTGCAGAGGTGGAGGTATCGACCGATTTGGGACTATGAAGCGCCGCCGGGATAGCCATCAAACGCAACATTTCGAGAGGGATCTACATTACACTTCATGCATAATCGAGCAGGGACACGCAGAATACAATACAGACCGCAATAATAGCACTGCCATTGAAAATCTAACACAGCAAAAGGGTTTGCATACCATTTCACATTCAACCGAAACTGAGATTAATTTTCTATATACACATGCTTCACCCAGCCATCACGAATGTATGCTCTCAGAAACATTAAGGCAGGATTCTTCAGTGTTATACATTTAGCCGCATTTTTCATTATTCTCTGCTGGGGCAAACGTCATTGAACAATCATTGTAGCTTATAAAGTGAAGCATATTTGGTAAGGAATACTGATTTGAAGATTACTGGTAAAATTAGAAGCTTTGGTTGGTTTATAATTTCCTTTGGTGCAGAGTATTGTACATTGCAGATAGGTTCCTCAGCGTACGATGTGAATTAAAAACTTTCCACAGAATGGCATGTATATATTTTACATTTATAGATTGGATAAGGAGCACGGTAGAATTGATTGGCTCCTGAGATAACCGAAACTCACTATTTGAGTTTTTAACGTGGAGATACACAAGGACATTTTCCCCCTTTTCTTCTCCTCTTTTTCTTCTTCTCCTTTGACAAAAGCAAGAGACCTTCAACATTTAAAGTACTTAATTGAATAACGATTTGATAACACTTTTGGAATCTCACGGGTAGGTGCAAGAAAATACGTAAAGGAGCACTGCAGCTGTTTCACATGTACGGTACTAGAGGCCTTTTTCGTAAAATATCCGAAATCTGTTTTAATGTTACACTGTATGATGTATTTTTGGTAACTACCTACCGCAAGTACATGTACTTATAAACAAACAAGCAAACAAGAAGCAGCGAAAATCAAACAAATGTAGGATTGTATTAGCCAAAAGACCTTATAAAATAACCGGTATGCTCTGAAAATGTGGTTTTTCTGTTAAGTCACTGGTAACCTTTATACGGATCAAATTAATACAGATAAGCGAGCGTCATAGACACGGGACCTGATAATGCAATCACGGAGCAGAATTTAGATAATTGCGTGAACGCCTACGCAGAAGTGAGAGTAACCACACAAATGTGACGGGAGCGAACTATTTTCGCACGCAGAGTGCGTTGTGACAACCTTGTTCCATTCCCATATTCTACTCCACACTTTTTTAATTACTTCTCATCTGCTGTTTCAATCCCGTTTTCGTAGTTGTCCTATGAAGAGCAAAAACATTTTGAAAAATCCTGAACAAGTTATTAGATTCTTTGAAACGGGTTTATTCGTTTCACGATATGCAAATCAAAAGCATGTTATGTTAACTTCGGAATAAAGAACTCTCACTCGCACTTTTATGATATTATTCTCCAGCAACGGTTCAGAGAGCATTCAAAAACCTCTCGCTTATGGTTATTTTAAAACACAAAATATTATATAAGAGAAAAATGAAAGAAAAATATCTGCAATGTAGTTATATGTAGTTATTATTATAATCGAGTTAACATACCGACAATTACACAAAATATTCTTTCAAAAATAAATGTATTAAGCCAGACACGTAAGAGATTTCGGTCTGTCTTTAGTGGCTACAACCATTTTGTTCCAAATTTGATTTACTTCACTTATAAAATAAACGCGCATGACAGGCTGATAATAACTGCACACAGAAACTGAATATAAAAATATAAATTGATGAAAACCATAAATTAAGGAAGTAATACGGTCATCGTTTGTCAGAATGAAAAGATCAAGGGCGGCAGTAACTTGAGGGTGCTAACTACCAGATAGGTAATAAACCAAGAAAAGCTGTCCTATAAATTCAACCTATTCATCGATGCATTAAATAAATGACGCAGACCATATTATGTACTTTATGTCAGCCTCTGAATACACTGTCGGGCTTAATACATTGGTTTGTCAAACATTATTTCGTCAAATTAACTCGTCAGTGTGGAATTCCCCATTATCATCAGCCTACACCAAAGTTAGATTGTTTGCAAATCTATCCACTTCCTGCATCTCCGACTCTTACAGAAGACATTGAAGATCAGGCCTGCCTAAGAGTTCTTAGGAGAACCGCGGGCGCACGGGTTGCCACGACACCCGTTTGCCTGGAAAAAATGTCTGAGTCTTTGTGCCCAAGCGAAGACTTCTGCCTTGGTTTCATATTACTAATTAGAGAATTATGTACGCGAGAGGATTAATGATCCGAGTCAACAAAGACTCTCTGTATCTGCTGGGATCGTTAGCAAGATTTTCAGTAAAACCTCTTTAATCAAGTTCTCGGAAACACGACGAATGCTCCTCGTATCACAACAGAAATTACTAAATCATGGCGGCTTCGTGACCTGCCCTCAGAGAAAAGGAGAGAAAGGCAGGATAGGAAGTGCTCCCTGAAATACTTTGGGCATTTACCGGGACACGATACCCTCAATCCAACTCGTTGGGCACGCCCACATCAAGAGGCAGGCGCCATAAAAGAATGGGGAATCAGCCCAACGTCCGGCCCTAACAACGAGCGTCAGAACAGAAAGGGGTAGGACAGGACGCGCGAGGATCATGGCCCATTATTTAAGAAACAGTCGGGGAACCGTTTGGAATTGGTCGGAGGAAACCACGAGTACTATGAACAAGTTTGTCCAGCGTCAGAATTTGCATTCACACACTGGTCACCTTCATCCAAGCTATTTAACACGGGGTTCAAAATCAGTAATTGTCGGGACTGCAATCTAAGCCCTTCCGGTCTTCCCAGTTTCAGTAGATGCTCCCGCCAACTACAAATGCTATTGCAGCAACCTGAAACATGTCCGCCATACCTCATATATTTCGGGAAGAAAATTTCCTCCAATTCGCTTATCAACATGGAATCCCACATCGTTCAGGTTTTGTTGAGCAAATGTTGATATATCTCCATGTTTTGCTTCTGAACAGAAATGTAGCTTCACTAAATGTGCATTTTTTCTTCAGCTCAGTTGAGAATATAGTTTCTTTTAAACAAATGTTCATGTTCTCGCGGTTTTAATAGTTTTTACACGGAAGCTAATATTTTCCTTATCAAATCTTACCAAAAAAAACTCGTTGCTACCTGTATTCATAATTCAACTTCTTATAATATACGAGACAGGGTAGGGTTCCCCAACATCCAGAAAACGTGCAGAGATTTCACTTCTCCCCCTTAGTACGTGAATAAGTTTTAAAATGTTTTTGAACGATAAATAAATACTACAATCCGCTCCCTTCATCATTAAGTTGGATCAGGGCTGGGAAAATCCCCTCGCTTCTCGAGAGATGCGCGGTGGGGGGAAGACGGCGAGCTAGGCGTATCCGCGCAAATCTTTGCCTCCCCCAACAGTCGCGCTGCGCTGCGCTGCGCTTCGCTTCGCATGGCGCTCCCTCCCCGCCTCGCCGCTAACCTGATCACGTCCGGGACCTCCGGCGCGGCGCAGTGCGGCGCTCGCTCGCTCGGGGACGCGATTTGCGCGCTTCCTCAATAACCACGCCTCGCAGCCCTATTGGAAATAAGCGCCGTTCGTCGCCGGGGGAACGCCGCCCTGTGAAGCCACGAGGGCACAATCTGGCCTGTGCCGACCGCCGCCACGACCGAGAGCGTGTACGAGAGCCTGAGGGGGGCGTGACTTAGGCCTTCAGCGCGCCCTAGAGCGTGAGCGGGTTGCGGGGAGAGGGCGGGAGCGAGAGAGGGCGGCAGCGAGAGAGGGCGGGAGCGAGAGAGGGCGGCAGCGAGAGAGGGCGGCAGCGAGAGAGGGCGGCAGCGAGAGAGGGCGGGAGCGAGAGAGGGCGGGAGCGAGAGAGGGCGGGAGCGAGAGAGGGCGGGAGCGAGAGAGGGCGGGAGCGAGAGAGGGCGGGAGCGAGAGAGGGCGGGAGCGAGAGAGGGCGGGAGCGAGAGAGGGCGGGAGCGAGAGAGGGGGGAGCGAGAGAGGGGGGAGCGAAAGAGGGCAGAAGCGAAAGAGGGCAGAAGCGAGAGGGGGCGGGAGCGAGATAGGGCGGGAGCGAGAGAGGGCGGGAGCGAGAGGGGGCGGGAGCGAGAGAGGGCGGGAGCGAGAGAGGGCGGGAGCGAGAGAGGGCGGGAGCGAGAGAGGGCGGGAGCGAGAGAGGGCGGGAGCGAGAGAGGGCGGGAGCGAGAGAGGGCGGGAGCGAGAGAGGGCGGGAGCGAGAGAGGGCGGGAGCGAGAGAGGGCGGGAGCGAGAGGGGGAGCGAGAGAGGGAGCGAAAGAGGGCAAGCGAAAGAGGGCGCGAAGCGGAGGGGATGGGGGCGAGCGCAGGGCGAGAGGGGGCGGGAGGGGCGGGAGCGAGAGAGGCGAAGGAGCAGCCGCGAGCTAAGCCACGAATCGTGGCGAGGGAGGCCTGGAAAGTCGTTGAATACGACCGTTGAAACTCCCGTCTCGGCGCTTCCTAGGGGACAGGCGGCGCCTCCAGCAGATCAAGTTAATGGGCTTTCTCGCGCAAAAAACAGCACTAGCCACAGCACGGAATGTTGTTTGAGAGACGCTTATGGAAACGTTGACGCCCGACATCGGCACAAAATTTTCATTGTCTCGGGCGGCGATGTCTTATTTGGGGGGGGGAGAGGGCGAGGCACATAAATCAATTGGGGATTCTCCGGTGAAAGGGTCCTCCTCCCGAATATAGGCAGCGAGGTGCGGCGAAATGGGCCCGCGCGGCGGCGTTTGCGCGGCAAGATGCCCGATTTGGGGCTGGCCCGCAGGTTGTCGTCGTCTTCATCGCCCGGGCGAGATCAGCCCCCTTTCCCCCGCCGCCCTCTCGCCCCCGCCACAGGTTGGTCGCCGGCGTCGTCGCCGTCCGCGCCGTCACCGCCACCCCGGAGGCCGAACCTGCTGCCGCATTGGCGACTATGTTCTGGCCTCCCTTTCCTTCCTGATTTGTTGTTGCGGAGACTTCCTCCACTTGCTGTTTCTTTGATTTCCGTTGACTTCGTTGTTTTTGAGTCTTTTACATTCTTTCGTTTGCTTTAAACTAGAAACGTTTTTATTCTTATCTCTTTTTCATTGACAACTATTTCTTTTCCTACAACTTTCATGTATTTTTCGTGCTATTTCGTTAATTTATTCTAAATCTTCGTGTTTACAACATAATTGTATTCACGTTGGTCACTTCTCCATTCTTTTCTTTCCGTCTTCTTAATTTCCTTTTTCTACATTTTCTCATCAGTTCTTCGGGCTTACTTTCTCCTCTTTCTCAATTCTCATTTCCGCCATCATGTCGTTCTCTACACATGTATTTCCCTAGATTCATCTCTGATGAGTTCTCGGGCATGCGTCAGCCAGCCATCGCTGAATCCGTCGCTGTTCCTTCAGCTCGTAGCGCCACCGTCGCTTCGGCCGCAGGTTGCGTTCCATCCTGCCGATCGGCGTCGCCATCTCCGGCTCCACCTGTGCCCCGCGCGCCCGGGTGACGCGCCGCCTTGCCGCCTGGCCACCGCCGCCTACGTCGCCGCCTCGGCGAGGACGGGCGCGCGGCGCGATGCATCAAGACGTCAGCGAGGTATTCGAAGCTGTCAGGGAATAGCCCCGGCTGTCCGCGCTGCACACTGGGCCCAACGGGGTCGAAAGCGCGTTTCGCGAGTACTTAAATCTGAAAAAAAATCATTTTTGTTTGTTGGATGAATGTATTCCTGTTTATGCACGTTTCCATTCCTACCTTGGCTTAGGTGACTCAGGGTATAACCTGATGTCACTGCAATGCCTCTGACTGATAGGTTCTAGGGTTCGATCCCCGACGGTTGTAGGAAGCAAAGTCGAATTCATTCTCTGTCTGTATGATTCTGCTTTGATCGGTAGTTTTCCGTGGTTTCTCCGATCATCTCCAGGCGAGTGTCCGAGCAGTACCCTAACAAACGGATCACGGACCGCGCGCGATATTTTGTTCCCTATCCTTGACCTATCATCACCCCTTGCACACACACACACCATGCCCTACACTACCACACATCCAGAGCCCAGTCGGAAGAGTAAAGCTTCTCTTGGCTGGGGTGGTGCCCCGCATGTGGGAGATACCTGGTTGAGGAGTACCCCGCTAGCCGGCGTATAGGTCAACGCCGGATCTCGCCATACAACGGCGGAAGATCGCCGCCACCTCTCGAGGAAAAAATATGCACTACACTTACGAGATCTTGTTTCCGCGCCCAGGAACTCCACATAATCAATCAATCGCTCGGTACCTACAGACGTCCCTCAATCTGGCGGAGGTGTGTTAACCCTAGAGATTTATTACCCCTTATTATTTCAGCAACTGGGATACCTTCCATTCTCCAAATCCATCGTTCCGGTTTGGCTCGTAAGCCCATCTTCACTGATTATCGCACATCTTCATCTGATGCGCGTTACTAGTATGACAAACGTAACTCGTGAGCTCATTGCGGTTAGACATGTATTAGAGAAAATAATCGAGAATGTCCCGTGATAATTTTGACTCTCCGGCCCCTAAGTACTTACAACGTGGTGTTGATTTTTACACCGCTCACACAATTTATCGGGTAGGGGGAAAATTAACGATAGGATTTCATGAGCAATGTTGATACATGGTGTGCTAGTTCACCAAACCACAACACAACACACAATATACACGCCTTACGTGGGATTCGAAACCGTAACTCGACTGTATCGCGTAACTCAAGTTTCCCAAGTACCTACGCTACGCACGCCCGCCAGTAATGAAAGGGAGATGGTTGAAAAATGATACACAGCGGTTGGGAGAGCCCCACCAGGCCATATCACACAAGCAAACGTCATACCCGAGGCGGGATTTCAACTCTCGACCCTTCCAACCGATCCTGTTGACTCGCGTCGTCCTTAGAAATATTGGCTACCCAGGTCGCCTTGGATTGTTTATAATGCCTAGTCGCTTGAAGTTTGACAGATTGACTCGCCCCCATGGGCTGAAATTGCTGAGCATGTTTTAATTGGCACCCTTTAGGCTCCAAAATCCTGAGATCTCACCGGAAACACTTGTAACCTAATCCATGAAGTTAACGATACAATGATGATGCCCAGACAAGAACTAAATGTTATCTTTTATTTACGATATAAAATCATCCAAATCTCAAATCTTTGAAAACCTTCATAAAAGCATTAGAATAATTATGTTAATAATAAAAAATAAAATTAATTTCGCTCTTGGCGACTATTAAGGAAAATGAGACTGGCATTCTCTAAACATATCAGGAGGATGAATCATGTAAAAATAGGAAACAGGATCCTCGAGTTTCAGAAGATAAACACAAACTGCAAGGATTAAGGAGGTCCATAAAGATTAGGAAGAGTGGAATTTAAAAACGTATAGAAAACACACAATGTTTCAGAACAAATTGCGGAAGTGAAAGATATGTCTGAAGAGAAACGAAGGACAGGACGATTATATACAGAGGAGAAAAGGACAAAAGGAATCGGAGGATGAAAAGAATATGAAGGATAGAAAATCCGGGCAAATTCTCTTGCCATAACATGTAGGTTGAAATGAAATTAATATTAACTAAGATAGACCTTTCTGTATTGAGATATGTTATGAAGACCGAACATTTTTTGAGAACAAACGAGTTTCTGAACAAATGGGCTTGCAACAGTTAAATTACTAAATGTTTCTTGAGAAATGTAAATGTAAGTAGAGCAAAATTGAGACACTCTTCCACGGCATTTCACATAAGTGGATATAAAGATATGACATACTCATAAACGAGATATTGTTGCATATCTTGCATGAACGAACATTTAAAAGGACTCTGGGAAAGCTAATGAAACATCTCGATATTTGGATATTTCTTTGTAATGAGAATAAACTAATAAGTAAATAGAAACCTTTAGAAATGTGTTAAAGAAAATCAGGACATATTTGTCCTGATGGCAAGCAATATGCCATTTTGTCCCGGGGGCAAGCGATATGCCATTTTGTGCGGCTCAGTTTACTGGTGGAGAACTGACCATTTAATTTGCATTGTTGTAATCTAATTAAAAAGTCAAATTAATAAATATGAAAATAATGTTCATAGTTTAACAAATTTCAAGGTCATACATATTTTAAATGTATTTCCGTACTTGCAGTTCTTTTCGCGAGGACGTAATGGCCACGTTTGGTGAACTACTATGTTGCTACGAATGCACAACTTTTTCACTATATTGAAACCTACTAAAATAAGATTTTAACGCGTTTAAGAACAGGCCTGGCTGTTGGAGTTTCCATAAAGTGATTTCCCATAGTGACGGTTGGGAATTGTTTTGTGCACATCCGATAAGCACTAAAGAAACTATAAAATACTCGTAGGGTTTTAAGAAAGTTTAACGATAAAATCCCTAAACGGTGAAATAGTCACTCGACATCTTAATAGAGATAAACAAAAGACTACTCTAAGGACTGTTGTTAGCCCCACCGGTAGGTATTCGAGTAATAGTAATGAATGAACATGTAAATGACACCGCATGATCTACAGTTTCCTTCTGTGATGGAAAGCTGCGATTTGGCTACACATGCTCAAACGGGAGCCGTTGGTATTTTATTGATTAGGGATTCCTGGCGCGTCAACAGCAAAGATCATTAGCCCCGTAAGTGTAGTGCATGTTTTAATAGCATGAGGTGGCGATGGCTTCCCTCGCCGGCGAGATGTGGGATAAGGTCCAAGCCCCCGACTGGTCTCTTGGTATGTGTGGAAGTGTATGTAAGCAAAGGGTGAGGATAGGACGAGGAAGGAAAGATGATGTGCGTTCCATGGCCTGTTTTTTAGGCTACTTTTCCAGCATTCGCCTCGATTTCATCGGTTAAACCACGGAAACAACCTATCAGAGGAGCAGGAGGCTAGAATTCTCCTCCAAGCACCGGCTAAATTCGCTCTCCGTGTTTAGTGTTGAACATTCTGCCACCGTCGGACTTAAACCGCAAGACCTCCCGTTCAGAAGGGAGCCGTTTGGGCCCACTGCGGTTGGCGGCACGCGCCAGGCGGGCGGACCGGAGAGGCAGGCGGGCGGGCGGGCTCGTGGGCTGGCGCCGGCTGGCTGCCGACCTGTCGTATACCTTGTGCATGATGGGCGGCGATATCCTCGCGTCAGCAATCTGCGGCGGTTCGTAAATTGTCGCGTGCCCGGAATGGAGGGACAGGCCGCCGCCGCCGCCACCACCACCGACCGCGGACGAAGGAGACAGGGCGGCGACCTGCGCGAAGTCCAGCTATTCCTGTTTTCAAAATATGCACATTTTTTTAAATTGAAATTCGCGAATAAATCTCTTCTTAATTCGAAAATCGGATGAGTTATGGGTGTAATACTATATTTTAGTCCGCGATTAGTATTTTCGACAGCTCGAAGCGACTAAGGAAGTTTGATTTCGAATCGTTTCAGTAATCGTAATTTTGTGAGACTGGAGGAGTTGTTTGTGTTGCCTACTTTAAGGCGTTTTCAGTAAGAAATGAGATTGAGCACGCCCATTAAGCCGAAATGTTTGCGTGGAAAGGGTTCTGTGAAAGGAAATATTTCATGCATATTTATAAGATATTTACGGCATTTCTTGGTGTAAAATATAAAGAAGTAGGAGAAAAATATTCTACTGAAATGAACATTAAATATTTTGAAATGTATGATATGTAAACTGACGACATGTATATAACTTAAGTGAACCATAGATTAATGAAAAACCCTGAATTGAAGAATTACGTCACGCATTGGAGTGAAATATTAAAAATCATTCGACGAAATAAATCTTAAATATCTAACTTTCGATACGACTACCACGCTTTATTCACGCAAAGCCTTATTCTATCACTCTACTACGAATAGAGATAACAGAACACCTCCGAGAAGAGTATTTAGTTGTAGTGTTATCTCACAGTCAGTTGATTTCCACGATCCGAGAGGAACTTAACTGCGATTTTTATTGAAATTTTATTATGAATGCCATTCTGTTATTTCCATTTCTGCCCATTTATGTATCAAAAAGTGTGGCCTTACCGCAATATTTTAACACAAAGTGTTGCGGAAAATCTGCCTGATTCAAACTCCTGGGCCGGGAGAGGTGGCTCAAGGTATCAGCTGATCTCACTGCAGTGCCTGTGACCGGGAGGTCCTTGGTTAGAGTCCCTACAGTGGCAGGATTTTCGACACATTTAGGTCGAATTCAGTCGTTGTCTGGAGGAGAATTGTAGCCGGCGGCAGCTCTAATCGGAAGTTTTCTGTGCTTTCTCCGATCAACACCAGGTGAATGCTGGAGCAGTACTCTAACACGCGGGCCACTGCCCGCATGCAATCTTTCCTTACACTTCCTTGTCCCATCTTCACCTAGACACATACACTAACATGCACTACAATACTGTACATGTCTGGAGACCTGTTGGGAACTTAGTGCTTGTCCCGGCTGGGGTGGTGCTCCGCTGGTGGGAGCTACCTGGTTGAAGATAACCCCGCTAAAAACCTTCGGTCGGCGCCGGATCCTGCCATCCAGAGGGGGGAAGACCACTACCACCTCCCTGGGGGGACACATCCCCTACACTCACGGGACTATGACCTTAGCAGTTGACGCGTCCGGAATCACAATCAATCAATCAATCAATCAATCAATGAATCGAACTCTTGGTACTTGTGTCCCTATTTGTAGTCCGGTAGAAAGTGATTGTCTGAACGACAATTTGAGTGGAAAGGTAGATGCAGAAATTTGAAAAACTGTTCTTGTTTAGTAATGGAGTTGCAGTACAAAATTACAATAGCTTCACTTTAGTTTTCTGATCAAATTGGTGCATTTATATTTTATGTGCATTTATTTAATGTAAATTATTTGGTTCATTTATGTTAATTTCTTTCCTGGAGTTCCCTAGTATTGTTAGAAAGAATGAAAAGAAACAGAAAGTTTAATACTACCCAAATAAATATACATGGAGTATGAAAACGTCTGATGTTAGTCATGTTAGGCAAATATATAAGAGATTATAAGAATTCTTTCCTTTAATATATGTCCGCCACAATGAACTAACTAAAGTTTAATATTACGGGTTATGAAGTATTTCTGTACAACTAAATTCACGAAAATGAGATTGCATTTTCATGAGTGATGTCTTATATTATAGGTATCTGAATATATTAGGTTCATAGAAGTAAATAGTACATCCGAGTTTTTAGTGTCATTGTACACGTGTTTCAAGTGAATCTGGCTAAAATTTTTAAGGAATTATATGTAAAGATTTTATACAATGAGACGGAAAGGGAGAGAATGTAATATCTTACTTAGAATACCTTCATTTAGGATAAATCTTTTCTGATTCTAAAGATTGTTAAGATATTTGCTTACAACAAATATTATGTATAACTGCACCTGTTTGAAACAAAAAAATGTAATTTTCGCTTTTTCTTGAAAGAAAAATAAACCATTAAAACTACAAAGTATGATTTTATATTAAATAAAGGTGTATCCAATAGCTATATTTTTTTAGAGAGGACCCATGTAAGCAAACACTTAAAAAGTTTATTGGTTGTGAAATATGATTAGTAGAATCTTATGGTGAATCCCACAATATGAAAGTACAAGGATGTACTTTAGATAACAGATCACAAGTATTTTTCATCATTAGCAAACTTTTTGATTTCCCACAAATATTTCTTTTCCCACAATCTTTCTTTCCCACAAATATTATTTTCAAATATTTCAATATTTCTTTCATTGTTCCCTTCACAATGGTTTAATAAATAAGTGATTTTTTTGACGTGCGCATGTTGACTATCACGGTTATCACGACGATATACAGTCGTTTCCGGCTATAGTGAAGTTTTGGGAACTAAGAGTTTTGGTTCACTGTATCAGAGGTTCATTATATCTGATGATGATTAAATTAAAAAGTATTTCTCCATAATGATTGACTTTATTAATATACAGATACAGTAACATAAATTAACTGCACGAACTGAAAATATCAATATATATATTTGCCCTTGAAAAATCAATTATTTTCAAATGTTTGCTATGTACATTTTTTAATTATTTTTATTGAAGCTTCCCAAGAGTTCATGCTCTCTCCATTCTTGATTCTGCATTGTCCACTGTCCATTGTCTAAGTCTCGTAATGCAGTCTTGACGCCCTTCAAAGCCTTTTGCACTGTTGGAACAACACCTCACTCTCCGAAGACTCATTTACTCGCCTAATAACAAACCAGATCCTTTCAGTAGCGGGATGACGCAAGCGGCTAATGAAACTCATCGCTTTTCCGCCTACGCTTCCTGTCGCCTACGTAGAACAACGCCTTGTCCCGTGGAATATAAAGAAACACCAAACTTGAAACTGAAGCAAACGATCGCCCGTCGCCGCCGCCGCCGCCGCCAGTTGTAGCCCAAGCAGGAGTGGCATAAGGTCATCAGTAAGTTCCCCATTTTGAGTCCGCTACAATAACCTCAGAGGGAGACGTCTTCGATTATGACCTTTGCCGGACGATATCAAGCTGCCTAATGTTGAAATTTGTGGCACAGATGCGATAAATTCCTTTCCAGGAGGGAATTAATTTCCAGGGCGCATTTTTGACGTTGACTATAGCCGAGATTCAGGTTCACTATAACCGAATCTTCTTATCCTAATTTGTAATGTATGTGAAACGAGACCAGTGGCGTAAGTTCATTATAGCCAATGGTTTACTATTTCCGAGTTCACTACAACCGGAGTCGACTTACTTCGTAGGATTGTTGGAATAATCTCGATTTCCTTTTCCTGGACACGCATTTTCCTCTTTTCTGGGTTAGTGTTGTTATAATATTCTCATATTTCGTAACTTCAGACTTCATTCAAATTTCTGAAAATGTAAGCATGAAGAAGAAAATGAATGTTGTTATTTTGACGTATGGTAGAGTTTTGAGCTAGTTTCCCACCGCTGGAAATTTCTTCAATGGGAACGCACTGACCCCATTAGTTCAGTAAATATTGTATGGAGCTATGTTACAAAATAGAGTTGCCACAGGACGTCAGTGTTGAAAATATTCCAACAATTAATATGGATCCTGTAAATTGTATATTCTGTTTTCATGTTATGTTTGCATCTATGTCATTATTACAATATATTTTTATGACAAAGGTTTAAGGACACCTGGAGATCTAAAAAGATCATTATGATAATGAAAACCCTTCTTCGGATAATACTGAGTTTCGTTGTAATATACTTGAAACATTTACTGCATATGATCCTTTTTCGCCTATCAGTTTTTTTCAGAACACAAAGAAGCAGTTACTTCGGACCCCATATTGGTCTCTCCCATTCAAAGAGGTCTCATCACATACGTAAACAGTCTTTGATTTTCCACGCGTGGAGCGCACACGAAACTCTCCCACGTGATCTACTCGCGATTTTCTCCCCGCGTCATTATACAAGCGTACGCGACGCTCGGCTTAGATACGGCCGCATGAATACTTGATTCCCGGCCGCGCGAAGACAATGGCCCACCTATCGGCAGGTTATCGCTCGATGTCTTCACAATGGTGTGACGTTACTATTTCGAAGAAAGGCACGCCCGGCTGTCTGCCACAGATAAACCATCTTCTCTCATTAGGATGCAGTGACAACTACTTAAAGGATTAATAACTCCGGCGAAGTGTCCGCTTACGTGTGCTCAGTCACGACCCGAGTGTGCGGCGTGGTCGCGAGTCGGATTTATGATCGGGGGTCTTTATCCCGCGTAACAGCTCATTATTTATATTAATTCGGCGCGTTAGATGTCAATATTCATTAGCAGCCGAGTGTGCGGCTGGCGACGTTGGCATCTGCGGCGTCGCGGTGGCGACGTTGGCGGCGTTGGCGGCGACGGCAGCGACGACGGCTGTGCCGATCGGCCCCTCACGTGCCGTGTTGCTGCCCGTCTTGCGTGGGTGGAGACCTACGATCAAACAGAACGCACCGGAAATAGGCGCGCTTTTTCCGCCAATCGACGTGAAGGGTGGATATTGACACGCCGGGGCACGATGATAACATCCACCCACGCCATCCGAAATAAACTAAACGGCGAGCATTGTGAATGAATTGCCCTTCATGTATTGTGCGATAATATATAGCTTCAATAAAGACGCTTTCACAGAGGCAACGACAACGAGACGCCAGTGTAGCGACGCCTGGGTGTGGGTGGAGCAGCGGCGGTGGCGGCTGCGCGCTTCGGTGCGGGGGCGGAGGTGGAGGCGGAGGCCGGCTGGCTGGCGGGCTGGCTGGGCGGAGCGTCCCACCCACGCCTGCGTTGTGTGTGGGTGTACGTGTGGCGTCGCGACGCGGGCACCCTCTCGCCCGCCGCCGGGCGTCGACGGCCGCGTGGCGCGGGCCTTTGTTTGCCTAGCTATGCAAATCGACGCTCGACGCGTGTTCGCACCTCCTTGCCCACCCCCACCGGCACGCGACCGCCGCCGCCCCCGGGCCCCGGCGCAACGCGCTGGCCCCTGCCTCACCCCTACCCAGCGCATGGCCCCAGTGGTGGCTCCCCCGCTGGGGTGGGGTGACGCAGCCGTGGGGCAGCGCGGGACTGTGGGAATGCCCTGCGGCCGTGGGTCGCGTTACTGTTCACGGGCAGCGCCGTAAATACGAATACTTCTGACTGTATGTAAAAATAGTCATATTTGCCACAGCAGAAGGGAGGCTCGTGGCGTAATGGCCAACGATACGCCGATGAAGCGAGGTTGGATGCCCGGCCAAACTGTGTGGAATATGTAGTAAAAAAAAGGTAGTTCTCGGCAGGTTCTCGGTCTCGCGTTTCCCCTGCCTCGCATTTCATCGTTGTTATATCATTTGCCTAATCAGTGTCGCAGTCAATATACTCATTAGATCATCACGCTTTAGGGGATGTCGATTTCGACTATCCGCGCCGGTTACCCACTATGTCCTTCATGGGACACATTAACCTTTACACTAGACACTGGGACACTTGCGGGACTCGAACAAGAGACCCTTCCGTTCGAGCGGCTGAGTTAGCGCATGCTCTAGCAACCTCGGAAATTCATGTCGGCAATAATAATATAATGATAATGATAATAGTAATAATGATAATGATAATAGTAATAATAATAATAATAATAATAATAATAATAATAATAATAATAATAGATCATAAAATGTTATTGGCACAAATGACTCTTCACTAATCGATAAATATATCGCATTTATGTAGGCGATTTTTAGGGTGTAAATGAGATCATTGGAAGAAGCGCTCCTTTTCCAGGGTGTCTGCGCATCAGGATGCGCAACAAGACTGGCTTCATGCCTTATGGAGCATTAACAATGCAATAACACAAAGAATCATTCACGGCGTGCTGGAAAACAGCGGAGCAACTTCTCGAGTTTTGTGCTGTTGGAGTAGTTGGTAGAACTTTCTCTTTGGGACGAGATCGACAGAACGTGTGGACCTGGTGAGAAGGACATGAAACATACTCAACATTGTGTGAGGACTTGACCACAGAGCTCCAAGTTCTGTACAGCAGACATGATTTTCACCAGTGAACCAACAGGTATGCTAAAATAGAGGTTGAAGATTTTTGTAGAGGTTAAAATGCTTAACATTTTGTCGCAACTATTCCTGTAAATTATTACAGGTCGAGTTTAGCTCAGAGCTAGCATTACCTCTCTCTGCAGTGACCCTGACATGGAGCTCGTAGGTTCGAGTCCCGACCGTGGCCGATTTTCTATACTGGCTGTATGCCAATAAGTCGAATTCATCCGCTGTCTGGAGGGAAATTCTAGCGGCCGGCTGCTCTGTTCCGTAGTTTTCCGTGGTTTCTCCGTTCAGTACCAGGTAAATGCTAGAGCAGTACCATAATTAATGAGCCATGGACCATGCGTGATCTTTCCTTCCTCTTCTTTGCCATATCATCTCCTCTTACTCGCACACGCTTACACTTACATGCACTGCACAACCAAATGTGTCGGGAGACCAGTCGGAAATTGTTCCGTCGCTGGAGGGGGTGAAAACCCAGCAATCGGCCTGAAGGTCGGCGCCGGGTCTCGCCATCCAGTGGGGAAGGAACACCGTCAGCTCTCCGGATGAAAAAAAATTCTACTCTAATAGGGCTAATGACCTGTTGGCATTTGACGTTCTCGGAAATCTCAATCAATCGAGTAATATTTACCTTTGCTTATGAGTTAACCCAAACATTTTGTGAAACCCCAACTTTTCCATGAACAAGCAGCTGCTGGGGACGCGCGTCGAAAGCAAGCAATAATCAGCGGGGAAGAGTGTTGAACGTGTGATTCTGCGAAACGTGTGATTCATTTTGCTCTCCGGTTCATGACAACGAGTATGTTGTGTGGTTTCATCTTCAAAGGGATATCTAGAGAGAATTTCCGTAAAACTTTCCTGTATTGTATCTATAGCTGTCGTACCACGAGGCCATTCTCAGCTAACAAAAAAGGAAAACCATCTATCATCGAGTATTTTATCCTGTAAAACAGTTTGAATTGAAAATTGACCATGATTCTAGAAATTGACTTCTTCCTCTCGTAAGCATCTGTTTTCTGAGGACAGCATTTCTTCCTTCACGGGCTATCGTTTTACGGTCTCATCTCTGGAAAACAAACTTTTCTCATTAGGAACTAGTAATATACAATAAACATCCGTCACTTTTCCTGGCATATCAAAACGGTTTTCTCCGAGTATTATCGAAAGTAAGAAATTAGGAGCTGGTGTCGATTCGACGCGTTGATTTGTGATATCGTTGACCTATTTTCAATTTTTCGTATCTAGAAAGTTACAACTGTCGTTACAACTGTGATTAATTATGATGTATTGCTGTGCACATTTCAATTGTATGTCAGTGAATGGCTGATTAGAGAAAAAATTGGAATAATGTCTCTGTATCATTGACATTATCTACCTCGTGCACATTTATATGGGATTATAATAATGTGTTTCAAGGAAATTTTTATCACGTACAATTCATTTTGTTATGAAAAGTAACATTTTATATTCGATCGTGGCAACTACCTTGATTCGTCCACTTTGTATTACTACTTTAACACATAATTCTCTACGTGCACAATTTATTTTTCGTTTCAAGTTCTCAGTGCACGTAGATTACCTTACACTACAATTTTAATACGGTATGATGGTATGTGAATTATCGGACAATGCTTAATATTTGAGAAATCACATCTTCATTTGTCCCTGGATAAACTATTTCACGATGCGTATAGTTTCTATCAAATTACAACAGAGAGAAATATACTACAATAACTCACTTCAATTCTGTAGACCTTCGCCCAAGTTGTATAAATCTGAGAACAAATGAGACAGACTTTATGACAGGCTTCACGCATTGTATTCTACAGTCCATTGGAAGTGAATGCTCCGCGACACTTTGTACAAAAGTACAGTCATCATCCGACTCCTTCCGAACGCAATCCACTCTGATGGGAGGGTGTGGCAAATCAGTTTTAATGGTCGGAACCTACAATTCACATAAAGTCGGATTCATTAGGTGCGTGGCGGGTGAGCGTGCTGAATGGGATTACAGGTGGTGAAGTCTTGCCGACCGTTCCGTTCTGGTTTTGTCAGGCAGCGGGATCAAGACAGGGAAGGGTAGTGGAAAACGTTTTCTTTCCACTGTAGTGAATTTCATTGGATGCTCTTCGTATTGAACTGCAATAAAGCATATATCTTGGGATTAATTCTTCAAATAAATGATTCCTTATAGACAACTACACAACAGGGGTGTCCTTTAATCCATCAAATGAACTTATGTACGAGACATAAATTTAGTAATGTATAGTTTTTTCAAAGTATTTCACTATCTGAAATAAGCACAGATATTAATGAATTATAAGTTAACTTTTCATTATTCGGGAAATCGTAAAGACATGGGTAAATGGGAGACTTGAAACATTTAAAATATTTCAGTTTGACATCGCAGCAAGCAGGTGGGTACAAACTCGGGACATAAATGCAAGTTCCAACATGTAACGTGAGAACTCGTAGTTCGCCAAATTGCTTCGCCTGGAAAGGGGCAAATGTTTTTCTCCTTGCAAGGAATGAAGTAGATTTTTCGTCATTTTATTTTACACCTTGAGCGTATCAAATTATGTTCAAGCCATACAAGTAGGCAAGAGATGAAAAAGATACTGTAGTAATTCCAGGCAGAAGAAGAATTCTTCCTTAATTCTAATTTTGAAAAAAAAAATAAGTTGAGAGGCGAGAGGTGGTAGCCCCTCCACACGAAAAAAATGGTCAGATTCATTAATATTTCCGGACGCGTCAACGGCTGTGAACTTTGTCCCGTAAGTGTAGTGGAATTATATCACAGGAAGTGACGATGTTTCTCCCCCGCTGGGTTGTGAGATCTAGCGCTGACCTTAACGTCAGCTTGAGGGGGTGGTCCTCTCCAAGCACCTCGCCAAATCGGCTCAAGCTCTACGCTCGTGACTAATCCTCCGACATGCGTCGTAGGATTGTCCATCTACGTGGGTAAAGCTAGAAGAGGGAACAAAGATGACAAAGAAAAGATTGCATGCAGTCCGTGATCCGTTTGTGACGGTACTGCTCTGGCATTCGCCTGGTATTGATGGGAGAAACCACGATGAATCCCGACAGCGAATGGACTCGACTGAGCTATTTTTAAATCCGTATGCTGAGATTGGTTTTGCTTCTGGAGAGAAATATAGTTTCACTTTGAGCGCGTGTTGTTGAGCACTTCTTTTATTACTTCTGGCAGGAGGAGAGCAGAGATTTGGGTTGTTATTTCGTTAGTTGTATTAAAAATCAAATCTGTAGTTTGTTTACCGATGCAAATAAATTTTGTATTACTCGAAAGTGAAAACGTCTATTTTCATATGTTGCTAACACCGCTTTGTTGGTAGTTATTCATCATATAACTATGTGTAATAACAAAGTGGGAACGAGATACAGGAGATCAAGTAAACGTGTGCAAATTATACTTCTCTCCATCGGTAACATACAGTTTTTACTGTTCTTTGACGAAGACAAATCAAGTCAACTACTATCATTCCATAAAGAACCACTGAGGCAATTCTAAAAGACAATGGGCGCGTCCTTTAAGTATATATAATGTAGGATACCCGTAAGTGTGTCACAGAAAAAAGCAATTCTTGTTATGAAGATCTTGGGAAGAAACTTGAAGTTGTATGACGTAAAAGCCCACACACGTTGCTTTCCACAGCATCTTTTGCTGTACCCAGTGATGCGATTAATTTTTACTTAATTACATCTCAGAAATTAATGTTTCTTGTTGAAAATTCTTCATAACCTCATATTGTGGAGCCATTTATTAATTATGTAGGTCGCCTTCTGGGGACTATCAGTGCTATATCTCAAAACAAAGGGAAAAGGCCTCAAAACGTTCTGGGAATGTTGTCCGAGATCCAATTAATTTGTTTTGGTCAGAGACTGTGCCTTCCAATCGGTATGCGCAGACAATGAACAATCAAGGAATCGAGCCAATTATTTAGTGGGAGGGGGAATTCCGCCAATTACGTAAGCGATATTGGCAGTAGTCGGCGCGAATACGAATGAGAGCCAGGAATGAAGAAACTAAAGAATGGACAGGGCACAATAGCGAGGGTTTTGCCGAATAGCGATCGGAAACAAAACACTACTCGCCGGCGAGTTCTTTCAAGGGAAGTGAGAAGAGTTCTACGACATCAGAAACAAGTCAGAAGAAGTTGATTCTGACCGAGAACTGGTGTCGGGACGCCCCACTAATGGAGAGATACGAGCCGACTTTTACAAAGAGAAATTACATTTTCGACATCAAAAGCACGGTTGTCTTTGTTGGTTAACTTAAAAGGAGGATTTTTTTACATGTATTTCTTCTTTAGTTGTAATCTTTCTTTCCGTCATTATGTTCTGGTACGTCTTAATTATCTTATTCGTACGTTTCTTTTACTGCTTTATGATTCGCATGTTTTTGTTATTCGGAATGACATGCATTTAACAGATAAAGCAGACATATTGTTCATTCATTTGCTTAAAGATGAAGACCCCGTATAAACAGAGTCTTTATTTTAATGTTTGCACAACTTATGACACTTCTTTGCGTATTATTCACTTCCTTACACCTTTTTTATCTCTATTTATTTTGAAGCACAATGTCTGGACTATAAAACGGGATGATAATTGAGGCTCAACCGAAATAAAACTTGAAGTCTCCATCGCCTTACCGAAGATGTGGGTGCTGTCTACCAACGAAGAAAGGAGTCAACGAACTAATTTTATCGTGGAGAAGCATCTCGAGTTCCAAAGGACGTTGCAAGGGTAAGAGAACTAATAACTCAACAACAGCTTCTTTCCATTAGTGAAACCGCTTCCTGCCATTTATCTCGGCTTTCAGTTAGCGCCGCGAGAGGTGTGTGTCGACGTATTACATTCACGAAATTGATAACGCATTTCTTCCCGGCAGCAACGTGGCGCATATTCATGAGTGAGGGCCCTTCTTTTTCAATTTACTGATTCGGGTTGTGAAAAAATTATTTAATATTGAGCATAGTGAGGGCGAGGTAGAAGTAGTATTCTGTAGGTGGGAGTCTTCATAGGCGTGGGGGTACTGTGTGACGGCTTGGTTGAAGAAGCCTGAGGCAAGGAGCTGAGGAAGCAGCATACACAGTCGGTTGATGGTTCCCCCTTCGTTTTAGCCATTTTTAATTAAAAAGTGGACCACCTCTTATTTTCGGCGGGCTGTTTTGCTGCGGTTGATGTTCACCTGTCTATCTGACCGGGTTTCTATTAGTTTGGGTTCTTTCTGACAGCCATTGTTTCTTTGAGCCGGTCCACAACCGTCCATCCTTCCTTTGCTTTCGTCATGTTTTCTTATTGTTTTGCCGTCTCCACTGGTGTTCCAGTAGGCAGTACATTTCTTTCAAACTCAATGCATGAGGGTGACAAAATTAAATTTACGGCTTTAGTTCCATCCGTCTTCTACCAAGTACTTACTTGCACTATTTATGCCGGAGGGTCTTGCTCATCGCCCTGCAGCATTTCATATTACATTTTCGTTATCCAGATTTGTAATTGAAATTTATTTTAATTATACACTTTTCCACAAAAAAATATTAGAAAAGATTCCTACAAATATGACACGCCAACTTTTTTCCCTTTTTCTCAATAAATTATTTCTCAGTATTGGTCTCAAAGCGAACGACACTGACATTTTGTAGTTTCAGCAAGAATAAAATATTATTTACAAGGAGAACTTAGAAATGAATATGTATATAAAATAAACATTTGAAGAGCACTTCGGTGAAAACGGCAAACTATGCTAGGGGCAAGAAACTAGGTTCAAGGATATTTTCGAATTCTCTCCTACTCACACTCGCGTCGTCCCTCCTCTCCTCATTTCTGCACACCAAGAGCAATCTTCCAACTTGCGCGACTTCGCATTCGGAGGGGAGTGTGGGGGATCATGACCATGGAGTTAAGACTGCAGAAGGGGAAGCGACTTGGCGAAAACATTGTCTCGACTTTAGTTCTCAACCAGTCAACCCCTAAGTGGAGAATATAACTACACATCACGTAGTGCACCAAAAGTGATCGCGAAATAGCTATACGTTGATTGAAGTATCTCCAAAATCACTAACAGCGTAGATTGACTGAAAATGTGAAGACTCGTTTCGGAATTGTCCAGGGGCTTAACAGTCTTCAATCATAGAACTGATTAAAATCTTCTCATGACTTTGTGAAGAAAATTTCGGTAGGGTAATTCTGTTTTATTTCATCATCTAATTCCTAATTTACTCCTTTCTACGTATCATTATTGCCCATTAATGCCGTGTATCATTGTTATCATCGTCATGAAACCTAGATACCTCATTGAATAAACTTGTTGGAAAATTACTGCCATCGCAACAACTAAGCAAAGACCAGGTTGTGCACGCTACCAAATGAGAATTAGTAGTGTTTGTGCATGCCATAGCGAACAGCGCTATCGATCTTCTGCGCATGCGCAGATGCACTAAAGTGGTGCGCAACTTAAACTGCACATGCGCAGAAGATCGATAGTGTTTTAACGTTCGAGGGTGAACAAACTCACTATTGAGTATTCCCGTCGTTTATCTTCACATAAATAAAGTCGAGATTTTGAGTTAAATGATTAAAAAAGCATAAATTTGATAGTAGCAAAAGCTGGATATTGCTGTCGACTAATCTCGAATAGTAGCGCATGAGATGTGGCCGTGAACATGAATACGCAAAGCAGTTTCTAACTGTAAATATTACCAAAAAGACTGTTTCGGAAAAGGAAGGGTAAGTGTTCACATCTGGAGTATATTTGGGAAAAGAAAGCAAATTTTTACTCTTGCATGCAACGTACAAAATTTCAATATTAGTATTTTTGACGCAAAATTCTTGGGAAAAAAGAGAACGGTTCAGAAAGAATATGTATATTATAAATACGATAAAATGTAGATACGAGATCTAGAAAACTGCTGAATGGTTTTTTTGTAACAAAATGCCGTTTGAAAGACGAGAATTCACTAGTTCTTCCATTATACCGTTTTTGTGATTTTATTTTCATAAAAATGAAATTTACAAATAAAGATGTGTAATGAAAACATAGGAAAATGAATTGGCAAACCTAGGAAGAATTGCGATGAAAGCGATGCCTGTGCTCTTTACTTTAAATGATACTTGGTTTTAAGCTCGAACCATGTTATTGACAGAAGACCAAGAGGTCACAGACACGCAATACCACCACGTTACCACATGAAACTGGAACTTCTTTGAAAGCCAAAGAGCATTCTTTAGACAAAACATAATCCTATATGAAAGATTCCAAATCGTAATAGGTCAGATCAGTCATCTCAATTTACATAGCATCCTCACTGAGTTTCAAAGAGAGAAGAGAGATACGGAAACATCGAATCAATTATTTTTCATTTTTTGTATATATCCTCCGAATTGATATTCCTTAGAAGTATTGGATTTTGAAAAACTTGCTCTTGCGGAAAAGTTTGTTAAAATCTTCGGATTTTAGGGAATGCGATTTACAAAAACTTATTCAGCCTAATATCGCGCTCCGAATGTCTTGTTTTCATGATAAATTTAGGAAGTAATTAGAATATTATCTGGCATGAAAAATAACTTTTAGTTATTGCTTTACCAGTTCTGCCCATGTAAATCTTTAATTAATGTTTCTATAACTCCATGCTCTCTTTGGAGCTCAGTAAAAATTTTTTAAACTGAGATATATCTCACCTATTACAAAACGAAATCCTTCAATATGTACATGTATGTATGCATATGTAGATTTATTTATACATTATCTACTTAAGTTTTGCTTTGAGCTAATGCTCGATGGCACATACGGTTATAAGTTGATAAACTATATCTTCTTCTTCTTCTTCTTCTTCTTCTTCTTCTTCTTCTTCTTATTATTATTATTATTATTATTATTATTATTATTATTATTATTATTATTATTATTATTATTATTATTATTATTATAGCCGTTACAATTCCATAGAGGGCAAGGGCCTCCGGTTGTCGGGTGGGTCAGACACTATTTGTAATTAATGTCCAATAAAAAATAATAAAATCCAAAAATTTTAGGTTCTCTATAACTAATGCCTTTCGTTTGACTTCCTACCTTCACAAAATTGGATTTAGTGCAGGCGCAAGTCCAACGGCCTGAGTGCCACTGCATTCTCTCAACTCGTCTTGTTTAAGCGAAGGCCCTGCAATTACGATCAAGAAACGAGGCGTTTGGTCTCGAAACGGGGACCCGGCAGTTCTTCGGAATCTCAACAGCGGCGGCGGCGGCGTGGGGCGCTGCCCGCGGCTTGGCTGGCCGGTCTCCTGACAAAAGAGAGAGCGCGCGAAGTGGTAATTCCGGGCCCGGTGCGCGTGGTCGGTGGCCCCTGGCGTGCGATCGCGTGCTCGAGCACGCCCCCCCGAATTTCTCGTTGCCTCGTTCGGCGGCGCTGGCGGAGGACGATTCCCGCCTGCCCGCCGCCCGCCTGATGGAGAACTCGCCCTCTCCAGCGCCTCCCAGCTTCCGATCATTGCCAGAGCGGATTCTGCGAGAAAATCTCACGAACGAGAATCCGCAGCCTGCTCTGACTGCTAATGCCATCGCCATCGCCACCGTCGCGGCCACCATTGCGATCACCGTCACCGCTGACATTCATCACCGCCGGCACGGTCCTCCTCCTCATTATCATCATCATTATTGATCTCACCGTTCAGCATTCATTGATGCCGTTGTGATTGTCGTCTTGATTGTCGTTATCTTCATCGACATTTGTCGACATGATGTTATTGTTGTCTTTGCCGTTGTCAATGACTTTGACTTCATCAAAAAGTTCCCAAGTTCGTGTTTTAAACCTAGAGAACTTTGACGCCAAAACAATTGCAAAGTGTTCGCTTAACCAAAATGATAAAAAGTAATGGAATGTCTGATGAATTATGGATTATAGGACACACTATTACACCAATCTCATTTTGTGAATTTGCACATTTATTTTAATTTTCCTAATGCAGAAAATCGATGTCGTTATTCGTATTCGATGTCGTTAATCGTCTTCATATTATGAAGACACACCTGACACTCTGTGTACGTATTCAATCCCTCTGCATTCACTTCACAAAAGATACTTTGTTTCCCCATTATTTGAAATCGCAGGTCCGCCACTTCTCAAAAACAATATTTAATTCATTTCACTATCAAAATAGACAACTACGTCAGAATAATTCTGGAATGATGCGAATAGTTCACAGTAACCTGTGTTCAAGATACTCGGACTGTATTTAAATTTGTCGGCAGAACGCAAATCGCACACTTTTTCGTGATTGTAGTCCTTTTCGCTGAAACTGGTTACTCAATTACTACTTAATGGAATAATCAGGCCAGTGCTCTTTAATCCTGTACATGCATTTCTAACACGCCCACAAGTTTCGGAGCTTTCATATCCCAAGTTATTTTTTGCCCGTCCCAACAAACTCCATTTGGTTTTCAAATTTTCTCCATTTGGTAAATTTTACGGGCGCGCCTTCCAGAATCCGGGAGAGCCCTTGTCTTCAGTTCACCTGGCTTGTGCTACATCACTGCTCCCGCTATCTTCCACTCCATTGCCATTGATCTCCGCATTCGCTGCCACCACCATATCTACCTCCACCTCCAGGGTCGATAAGCAGTCCACCTCCACTCTAGCCTGCTGGAAACATTTGAGTCATTACATCCCATACCCAAGCGTCACCATCCGCTTCATTAGCCCTCAGTACCGGCTCCATCACCTTCAAAATCCTGACCACCACCGAAATCAATACTGCACTGACTCCAGACACCGACGCCACCGACTTCCTTACACACCTACACCATTATCTCCTCATATATCACCGACTTCAATACCAACACCGCCATCGTCAGTCATCACCCCCATCAGAACCACTGACTAGTACTGACCCACACCTACCGCACCACCGCCACCAACTGAAACCACCACCTACCCCCACCGCCACCACCACTGACCCCTACTGAAACCGCCACTTATCGCCACCGCCACCACTACCACCACCGACACCGCCACAACCACCGCCACCGATTTTCACCACCGCCGCCACCGCCACCGACCTCTGCCGTCGACCCCCACCGATATCACCACCAACCCCCACAGACATGACTACCCACCTCCACCGACACCACCACTGAGCTCCACCAACATCACCCAGGACATCACCACCGCCTCCCCCGACACCACTACGATACCTCACCCGACCCCTCTGACACCGCCACCACTATCATCGACACCACCGTCAGTGAAACCATTACCACCGATATTATCACCATCACCACGTTCAGTACCGCCATAACCACTTTCAGTATCGTCGTCCCTACCGGCATCATCGCCATCACCATCGACATTATCATCATAACCATCGCCACCTCTATCCCCATTACCACGACCACGGGCATCACCGACGTCGACCACGTTGACGACATCGCTGCCGCCGCCGTGAGACACCGCCAGCGGCGCTTTGAAGAGCCGCCTGCGTCTCCCAGGGCAGCGCTCCCGCTTTTTGCGCGTGGCGCGTGCGACGCGGCGCGGCGCGGCGCGGCGCGATGCGGCCCGGCCGCCACGCGAAGAAGCAGATGGCCCCGCGCGGGGGCTCTCCGATTTCAATTTCGGGAACCAGTTCGTTGACGCGCGCGCCCGGCTCCTGCCTTTGGCAGCGGGGCCGTCCTCTCCGATTTTGCTTCCGCTAAATCTGGGCGGCCGGTGCGGCTGAATAGTTCCAAGTCGGCGTGGCTAGCGAATGCACATGAAAGTGAAACGAGATAAAAGTCTGTTTATGATAAATTCTGTAAGGTGTCTTTATGAAAAGTGAAACGATAAATAAGAACGCATAAAAACAGCGGACCAGTTGGAAAGTGATTAAATGTGACAAGATGTCCTTTAAAATACCTAAATATAATTAAATATTCTCCTTTTTTTCGAGTTGTCTTGTGGATATGAGCTTTCAATTTCTAATATGAGGTAAAGGTAGTGACTTTCGAAAGGGAGTTTTTGTCGGATACGTTGTATTAAGTCGCTTTCTTTCGGTGGTTTTAATTGATTTACAGTTCTGTTTTACTGACTTGGATTGTTGTCAAGTTATAACTACAAAAGATTTTCTTCAAATTGGATAACCGATCGATCTCGACGAAATCGAGGCCGTGTGAATTTGAAGCGGATCATTTAAAATTTAGGATTACACGAAGTCCCTTGGACATTCAAAAAGTTTATGAAAAATGTCTCTAGTTTTTCTTTACATTCCATGCTTAAATAGACCAAAGTGCGCTTATAAAAATGAAATGGATCTAATATTCATTAAAATCTCGATGTTATCGAAAATTACTAATTCAAGGTTTTTCGAATCCCTCCCACACGATTATTGAGGTTAGAGATTTTTCTTATTGTAATCTACCCTTCAATGCTAAATATTTAAAACTGTTACTGTACATCCTTTTCCAAATATTCGTACTTTTCACATGATTTTGAGTTAAATCGTGACAGATTGTCAAAATTATTTGAAGATATTTCAAAAGAGAATCAATTTTTTCTTCTATAAAGTATATGTTGTGTGATAGTACTATTAGTTTTAACGGTATTTTGGATTCTAACATAATTTTTGTTTTTAAAACCAACAATGAAATGCGTTTGTGAATGAGTGCTCATTAAACATAATCATTCACATTCCAGGAAATTGAACAAAACATAATAGCATTATTTCCGATATTTGTGAAAAAGTTACCTTGATGATTGACTGAAGTTTACACACAATTAAAAATTTGACGACTCAAAATATCTTTGAATCGTTAAATTTTTATGGAATTATTCTGATGGAAGATTCTCTCAAACTATTACGAAAATTATGTTGCTGTCGTGAGAACGTGTTTCATGCAAAACCTAATCAGATAATTAAAATTGCTAGTTGAATTTTTTTTAAAAATTACGTATTCTTCTGTGTTTAAGACTCCCCCCCCCCCAAGCATGGGTGAGTTTTCCTCCCAGATTCATTTGACAATTGAACATACGCTGGGGTGGCCGTGGTTTGCCTCTGTATGCATGTAGCTCCCCTTCCTCTAACTCGTATACAGTTTTTACCATTTGATTATCGTTTAAGGAATGATTGAATAACTCAACGAATGAGTTCGTTATAAATCACAGCAATATATGACAGATTTGTTTCGGTTTTTAATGGCTCTTTTTTATCACTGTTGAAGATGTGCAGAATTCGCTTCGGCGCTTAGTCCCGCAGTGAGCTCTTGCATTTCGATTTAGAAAACCAGTTCGTTGCTGTGTACTTAACGATCTCGAAAAACTACGACTCGTGCTTTGTTTTTTATTGAAGTTCTTTAGAGTGCGCATCATGAACTTTTTAAGCTGATAAGAATTCTTCTCGGAGAATGTAATGAATGCTGTGCATTTGAATTTTCGACGTTGAAGCAGTAACGTGGATTCGAAGATAGTACTTTTTTGACGACATAGATATCAAGTGCCTTTATCGTTCCTAATGCCACGTTATTGAGCGCATGTACAATGATAAGAGAAGTATGGGAAGATCCCGAAGGAATATGTTACTTTTTTTCGTTCCTTGACAATACAAAATTGTGTATAAAAAATAAGAAGAGGAAGAATTTATAAAGTGTTAAGAAACCAGCTTTCATATTTTTTTACTATTTATTTGAGAATTTCTTGAAAATGAATTATACTTTATTAAAAATATTCATCACACACACATACATTAAATGCATTTTATTTTCGATTGTGTCCAAGTTTTTAATTTTTTTTGTATGGTCAGTATCGTCCAGATACTTGTTCTGACCACTTCTTTCCGACGTTTTTGTTACAAAATCACTAGTATTACTACATCAAAATACTATCTTCAGTGTTGTAAACAAGTATTTGTATCGTGTCAAACTCGAAATCAAGTTTCAGTCAGAACAATCAAGGACAACAATAGAAGTAAAAAAAGGAATCTGCGAAATGCGGTGTAACAAGTTTGCACTCGGAATTTCCATGATATTTCTTCAAATTCAGTGTTAACTCCGAAGTGCTCTTCTGTAACATTAAATACTAAAAGTAATTCGGGCGAACACCAATGAACAAATTATTTTGTTATATTAAAACTGGCGTGTGATTAAAAACTCTTCCTTAATCTTTAAGTTAGGGATATTTTTCACGCATGAACAAAAATTACTGACACACCAACGTAAACGTTTTTCATCCTATTCATTAAGAAATAAAATTCGGGATCCAGCTTGACGTCTCTTTGCATTATGAAGGGGAAGAAGAGTCGTTGAAAACTAAAGCGTTTAATCAATGTTTCTATAAACCCTGTCCGGAGGTTTCTGAAATTCATTATGTATTTGAGCATAATTGGCCTGAACCAACTTTTCATTCGTTTGTGCATGGTTTGCTACAACAATCATACTTGATTTAAAATATTATCTATGTTAGGTTATATTCTCATCTCGAGGCACAGAGAGAAGTCGCCCGCCTTTCACCAAGGAGGTTCCTGTTCGATTTCCGTAGAATCGTATGTGAAATTTGTTCTAAGAAAACGAGTTTGGCTGCTTCACAAGGACTACTCCAACCCCTGAGAAGTGTCTAAACCCTACCTCTATCCTATTTCCTGCCCATTTCTGGTAGGTAGGTAGGTAGGTAGTGACGTAATAGGAGGCGCATACGCTGAGATTCTACCTGGCGGTCCTCTTGACCGACAGACGAGTTCGGACGAGACGAGACTTACATGAGATATTAATGGAGGATTACTCCGCGCTCAACGCTGGACAAGAGGCGAGGAGACGCGTTGCGTCGATAATGATAATATTATGGACGCAACAAAGTTTTTTAAAAAAATGTGTAATGAATGATTCTAATAGTAATAAACGGAATAATGCAGCTTAATTTTGAAACCTTTTCCAGTTATATTTTTAATTTATACTTCTCTCCCATACGTCACGTACAGTTTTTCTCTGTGTTTTTTTTACGAAAAATAAATTCAATAAATCAAAAAATTGACTTTATAATTTTAAAAGCAGTTTCTAACACGTGTCATAGACGATAAAGTTAATTGATATTGACATTTAGATACAATTATACTAAATGCGTACAATACTTTTAGAAGAATTACCTGGGTAACTAAAATGATTACCTCAGTATCACAAAGACAAATATTTTCACCTGAAACATGTATTTTGAACGAATAAGTCACTGGGTAGGAATTACTGAAATTTGCTGAAATTTACTTCTTCTGATTTTGTCATTAAACCAATTATTACTACCGAATTTTGAAAAATATTTTTTAATGTGCCAGTGGTGTGCATTTCCGTTTCATTTGATGTCTTATTTTGTAGACGGTTTTGATTTTTTTCACACATACTTACAAAATCATTACTTCAGAATACCTTATTTTGTAACAACATTTACATTGCATAATTCAGGAAATTATATACTCAAAACTGTGCTGCTCCTTTCATTTCCAGTCAAATGTGCATGTAGTGTTTCACCCACTTATTCTTGGCAGATATTTCTGCGCTAGCAACGCTTGTGATTAGGCGTCGAAGTCGCGGTCGGTTTGTTCAGATCACATTCCAGGAAGAGATTCGCTGAATCTCGGCCGCGTGTTTGCCGAGTAAACCTTTGCAGTGCCGTGGGGAATCGGGTGCCGATCTACGCACGCCGCGCGCCCGTGGGCACCGCGGGAAAGAGACCTTCGCCAAGCCGTCCCGAAGCCCTGCCCGCTCGGGAGGCTGTTTTAAAAACCTGAGCACGCGACGCTGAGCATCAGTGAAGTCAAGAGCCCTGTAATACACTCCTTACACTCCTCTTCGCAGTTGTAATTAGTGAGACGGGTGGCCCAATGAAATCTTCCCACCCCACATTTGGCCATTTCGTCTCAAGAAGCAGTAGAAGTGGGTATGGAATTGCATGAAGATACGGTTAAGCCAGGATTAGGCAAATTAAAAAAGTTGTTTTTGAATGTGTTCTTCCTTTTTTGTTAATTAATATTTTTATTTTTGTTTCCTCCTACTCTCCTTTTTTGGCTTAATCGAAAGTTTTTGTATCTTTTCACCTAAATGCTACTGCAGATTTAGACAGAACAATCCCAGTAAGATAACAGAAGGCGCGAGAGAGCGTTTCCTTTAATGACACTAGTTATTCTGATAAGATCTTGGTTTGTTGCAGTCACACTAGGCAAGCTACTGCCAGAAGTAAACAGTCTTCGCATCCCTGCTTTAGATATACCGTGTCGTAGAACACCACGGTGAAGGTGGGAATTGTTCCTAGCGGCAGCGTTCCTCATTTTGGTCACTCCGAGAGTAGAAAGAATTTTGCAGTGTGTATTCTTGGAATTATGCAACGGTAAACTCAGAACACGCAATTTGCATGAGCAATGCGTGTGACGGATTCATGCTCGAATTGTGTCAACGTTCACCATAAGTGGGCAGAGTTTAGCTCAGAGCCAGCATTGCTACCGTCTCTGCAGCAACTCCTAGCAGAGAACCTAGGGCTCGAGTCCCGACGGTGGTGGATTTTCGAGACTAACTGTATAACTAGGTCGAATTTAGCCGCCGTCTGGAGAAATCTAGCGACCGGCTGCTCTGATCGGTAGTTTACCGTGTTTTTCTAATCAATACCAGGCAAATATCAGGGCAGAACCCAACTACACAGACCACTGATCGCACCGACCTCTCATTCTTCTTCCTTTCACAAAATCCTCTCTTCTTACACAAAATTACATTTCATCCACTACAATACCAGGCATGTTGGGAGACCAGTCGGAGCTTGGAGGGTTCCGTCTGGGGCTGTGCTCCTTCGAAGGAGATACTTTATGTTAATATCATGTCATTAAACCAATAAAACCGTTCTGAACAACAGGTGTTTGAACAGAAACTTACAGACGAGCGAGGTTCATGAGCGCACTTAGGCTTTAGCTGATTAAAGACGTCTCATGTGAAAACCTAAGTCGTTACATTATTTCTTGCCCTGCTTATATCCAGTAATTTTAGTTGCACTGAATCGAGAAGTGCTAAATTAATGAACAGTCATGGGACACCGTCCATCACATGATTCATTGCAAATGCACTTACATATGAGATTTTTGAGCACTTTCATATGTTTCAACGCCAAACAGTGTGTACTGTACAATCTCTCTGTACAATTCAGGGAACAATGTACGTTTTTACTTACAAGCGATAAGAATTGATGTAGCCAACATATCGTCAGAGTGCAAGAGCTCTTAAGTCACATGAAGCACTGAAATGAATTTTCTTTTTTGACAAAAAGGAATGTGTGTGTCAATAAATTGTGTTATAAAAATGTCTCATTTTTTTAGATTCAGTGTAAATTTAGAGTTGTAATAAATGTAAATGAATTTAAAGTTAAATTCTCTTAAAGAACATGGGAATTCAATGACCCTTTCTGGTTACAATTTTTAATTGTTTTATAGTGCCATTTAAATTTCTAAAACTAAATAGAAAAGACGATTTTGGCCAGAGAAATCCAAAACTAATCTTAAACTGTTGTTTCATTCGATCCATGTTGCATGCCACTTTTAACATTTCCTCTCTTTTGGGAGGTGCTTAGAATATTTCCAACAAATTTCTTATTCATTAAAAATTAATTCATTACATATTCGTTCATAATATTATACCAAAATATGTACAGTATACTGTTTATAACAATTTAACTTCTAATTTAAAACTGTGATTTTACTTAAGTTTTCTCTTAGTTACGTTTTGGAATGTAATAATTTCATTTTTCATTCTCATACTAACAAGAATACTTTTTAAAGGTAAAAGACAATATTTTATAACCTCTTCAAATCTCACTCGTTCTATGTATAGGTAAATTCTTTCTGCACTATTCTTATGTTATAGATGGTTTTACGTAGCATTCATGGTGAAATTGCACGTGGTTTCTCTGTTGTTTTTACAGTGAGAATATGAAACTGGCTTTGAACGACCAACGGCTTTAATATCGAACATCGTTAGAGGAGGATTAAAACGACCACCGTACACATATGTTTAAATTGTATCAGGGAAGCCGGTTTGGACCCAAAGCAGAGTCGCTTGTCGCAACAGGAAGAGTGTCGCAATGTCCCAACGGGTGACCACAAACATTCGACAGCCGTTCCACGACATGTAATTAACCGTTCCAGTAAGTCCTTAAAAAGACGCACGCACAAAAAATTTCTGATTGCCATTTGTAATTTATTATTGTACGTATGCGGAAATAATGCCCACATTTATACCTTTTCGTTTCTTATAAGCGTTTAAGAATTTTGCGTTTTCATTGACACGAAGAAGAATCTTTTAAGTTGGATGCGTAGACTTCCTTGGCCGGCGGTTGAAGTCTCGGCTCTCTGGGACGATGCACATCTCCGGCTCGTCCCGGACAGCCAAGACTACAATCCGTTGAGTGAGTGGTTTCAAACTGTGCGTCACGGCTCACAGGGGCGTCGCGTTGGCTTCGTAAACATAATATATCGATTTGATTTGCTTCACTGGTTTCTTCGAAAGTAAAACAAAATTATCAAACAGAACCTGACCGTTGGGAGTTTTATTTTCGAAGAAGGGACTTAGGCTTAGCAATTTATATAAGGCGTATGTAAGTTTCCCTGCGTGGAAGGAAAGTCGGAACAGGCTACTGAAACCAATGTATTTAAGTAGAAAGGATCATAATTTCAAAATCCGTACTCGAACGTAGCGATCTGATGGGAAATTTTCCTTTGTAATGCGAACAATAAATGACTGGAACAATTTACCTGCTGAACCATTTGTGACTATGAAAGTGAAAAATACATTTTAAAAAACATAGTGATCTAAAATATATCTCATGAATTTGTGTTGCCCGCCTTGCTGTGCATTGTTTATTTTCTTAGGTTCATGTGTCTTATCGTAACAATGTTTTGTATACATTGTAATACTTCTTAGAAATCTACCAGCAGGTGTTAAATCCTTAGTAGACAAATATATCTATCCTACTTATGTGAGATAGGATTTTCGAAATTGGTATCCATATATATATATATATATATATATATATATATATATATATATATATATATATAGAACGTCGAGAAAGATATGTGAGTTACAGTTTCCAAACTTGGGTCGAGATTTGAAGTGATGAAGCAAACACATCCTTCACCTTTGATTTGACTTCGTTGCAAAAATAAGGTGTAATCAAATTAAAATTTGATTAAAGTGTGTTATGTATGGTATTAGATAATGTAAAGAAATAAAATACTGTCGTATTGTGGGATTCATTTGTTTCGAAGCTTTTATTCCCACACTTAGTTGGGTGTAGTGCACAAAGGGTGCCGCGGGTATTTAGTTTCAGACCAGGGCCGCCGGGCTCAAACAGTTTAAACCTGCCGTTTGCACATTTATATTTGTTGGAAGTTTATAAATGCTTTCCGCGTAACTTGAATACTAAGTAATTTCTTTGTATTAATCCCTTGTTTTTTGCATTTAATTTTTAACATTGTTGTAACCATTGCTTTCTTAAATTTTTTTTCATTATTTTCATTTAAGTTGCTGTGAAACGCCCCTAGTGATATAAATGTCCTGAAAAGTTTTGGTTTATTTGCGATTTTAATATTTTGCTAAAAATATTGATTATTCCTAAATTCTCATTCTACAATTTAAGTCAACGACTATTCGTTAATATTCAAATAGTTTATCGTACAAGCTTTCGTGAATTGCATTTGTTCTGTGAAGTAAATTTTAAAAAATACATTTACAAAAAATACATATTTTACATAAGCTAATTCAGGTGTTATTTGCGTTAGATGCAATCTCTACCAAACCAAACTTTGTTGAAGTTCTGTGGTGAAATGCTATTTTTGCCCATGGCTACGAGTCCCGCGTACCATTGTGTTGCAACCACGCGCGATGTCCGCTGCCACCTCATTACTTGGGAAGAGGGAGTTGTAAAGCGGGAATCTCCTGGAGACCTCCGCGGAAATGGGACCGTACCGCAACCATCAGTCCTAGCAACCTCTGCTTTCAGCGGTCTTCCCAAACCGCGTTTAGCGCTCTGCCACAGAATGAACTCCTTAAGTTTTAGCTTCTATTTTCAATCCTCCTGCCTGGAAAACCTGCTAGCAGTCTTTCTTTGCGTCCAGGCAAGTGTCATTTGTGTCACTTTCATGCGTTTTCCTTTTCTATGTTTGTTGTTTCTCATATAATTTACCGAGACTATTGACGTAATAAATTATTTTCTTTCATCTCTTTCTACTTTCTGGTCTCCTCTTTTCCTTTTTCTATTCTTTCTTCTTCTTCTCCTTCTTCGTGATACCTTATCATGTAGTATCTTTACCGTCCTATTGTGTACTATTTTCTTTTGTTCTAGTTGTTAGTAAAATGCAACATGTTACGTTGCGCCAGAAAAAATAGTTTGCTGCGCCGCCGCCAGGAGCGCGTGCGCCACCAACCGGAGCGCCCAGGACAATAGTTGAAGAATTTATTACCCTTAGGTGATAGAAGTACACATACTTTTTTCTACTAAGAAACGGCTGTTTTAATGTTGTGAATACAATAAAGTGAACCCGTTTCTGGACTCAATTTGCATTTCTTCCGTTCTTGATTGATTTGTTTCGTGTTTCCGGGCGCGTCAACTGCTTCGGTCATTACTACCGTAAGTGTAGTGCATGTTTTTCTCGGAAATGGCGGTGATCTTCACCCGCTGGATGGCGAGATCCGGCGCCGACCTACCGTCGGCTAGTGGGGTTTCCCCCTAACCAGGACTCTCCCACCAGCGGGGCACCGTCCCAGCCGGGACAAGCTCTCCCGACCGGTCTCCCAGAATATGTGGTAGTGTAGTGCATGTTAGTGTGTGTGTGTGTGTGTGTTAGGGGAGAGAATGGGACAAGGAAGAGGAAGGAAAGATCGCGGGCGGTCCGTGGCCCGTTTGGTAGGGTGCTGCTCCAACATTCGCCTGGTGTTGATCGGAGAAACCATGGAAAACTACCGATCAGAGCTGCCGGCCCCTAGAATTCTCCTCCAGACTGCGACTGAATTCGACCTAGTTGAAAAGGTAGTGTCGAAAATCCTGCCGCCGTGAGGACTCAAACCTAGGATCTCTCCGGTCAGAGGCGCTGCAGTGACAGCAATTGATGAACTGAGCTACTACTTCCGGTCTCCGGTTCTGCCAACAAGCTCTTCACAAAGAGGTAAAAGGGAACTTTCTTCACTATTAGGACCTAAAATACCTTTTTTTACATTGAACTCATCTCCGCAGGGCCACCGAGAAAAAAAACGGGTCTCGATACAAAGAATGTAGAAGTGGGTCCTTATAAATAATTCTGAGGCATGTACAGTATATGTGTATATTGTTACTTTTTACAATACATTTCATTAATTTATTTACACTATTCCACTCGTGAAATTAAAACCAGTAGTGTTTAACTAATGTATAAAATACCCCAATCAGGGCGTGTATCTCAAAAAGTTTATCGTATTTTCTATCCGATTTTTCCCACCGCTTTTCCCTAATGGCTAATCATAAACTATGACACATCTTTTTTAGGAGGCGGTATACTTCGATCTCTATGTCGATGTCCAATAAACCGCATATTTACTATAACATAACCTCTTTGATTATAACATAGCTTTCAGTTATTTTCAATATATGGCGTATTTTGGAACTCTGTTCTACATAATTTTATTCCTGGAATAGTCCTGTTAAATACCACTCGTGCTTTGGAAGTTATTAAGTAAATCCCCTCCTCGCTCCGCGATTCGGGGATTTATTGAAAATTCCAAAGCACTCGTGGTATTACCTATAAGACACGAATACTCCAGCACTCGACTGTTCACAGTGGCTTAGTGGGCTTTCCCTAACTCGCGGTATTTCAAAACGTGACATAATACATTCAGTGGCAGAGCGTGATTAAATTTTGAAAATATATTCACTTGCAAAACTTAAAAAGGTAATCCACGATAAAAATGAATTAAATAGATGTTTATAATAAAATAATAAATATGGGACGCTTTGGGCTTCATTGGACTCCTACAGCTCCTGGAGATTCGCAAACCGCGGGACGATGAGCAGGGCTGCCTCTGTCTCCTCGGGCCTGGGTGTCAGGACTGTGAAAAACTACGTTCTTCGTACTCTTCTTCTACGTGCAACAAAATCGGTTGACAAAGGTTTATTTAAACATTCAGTAGATCTCATTGCTAGCAACATGGAACTCACGTCGAAACTGAAAAAGAAAGCGATGTATGCCCTTTATGTACGGGTACATCAAAAAGGAACCCGAACTTTTTGAATGTGAGATAATAATATCACATTAGATACAAAAAGTGTATTTATTATTTCGCTACAACTCTTCGTATGCTATTCACAACTCTACTCGAGGCTGTCAACATTCATACATATTAAGATGTCTTTCTATAACAAGTAGTTTGGTAAGTAGAGGTTGGATTTTCTCAACAGTTTGACTATTTTCAATTGTTTCTTGTTGAGCAATCTAGAACTCTTTGAGCAATATTCACAACTTTTATAATATTACGATTCTACCGATTTTTACCCTAGCATTAATTTTGCGATAGAATTTTAATTTTTTTGCAAACATTTGAATTTCTGCTGAAGTTATTTTTAGAAAGTTTTCGAGATCTGAAGAACTCTTTGTTTATGACTCAGAACTGTAAACATTTTCTGAATTTTTGAAACTTCACTCCCTTAATTTTACATAACTGGTGACATGTTGGCAAACCCAGAAGGGCGGTCAGGTATTACTTAACTGCACCAATAGTATATATTCTGTTTTTCATTAACCAAATGTTGTATCGACTTTAAAGCAGTCAACCTCAGATCGTAACATACACATTCCATTGCTCCAATGCCAGAGACGTTTCGCCCTTTATTACAGGAAACAATGCGGCCCTCTGAAATTTATAGTTACGTAAACAGACGACGTAGATGTGTAAAATTCTCACCTTCAGATTCATTTGTTCATCATGGCTCATCAGTGAAAATTGTCATTGAGATGGCAGCTATGAGTGAAATGTGCAAAATGTTAGGTGATTAATCCCCGTAACATAAGGATGTGGCTCAAGGCATGTGGTTCTATAACATTTAAACAAATATGGCTGAGTTGGGAAAAGAGTGACAAAGAGACGCATGCCGTATAGCAATCTTTGGAAGCACGTGCCATGCAGGGAAATTCAAGCGCTGCGCTATTCGTGTAATGAAACGCCGTTGATACGCACGGAACGCCGCAACACGACGAAAGCGGCACGCGAAACTCGTACGTGTTGCAACTCCACGAGCTTGCTCTAAACGCGAGTCTCCCACTGTCTGCCTTCTGATAAGATGGTATGAACGTCTTAATCGAAAAGGACGGTATATACTCAACTTCGTACGTCATGGAATGGAGGTACTCGGTCGGAATTCGAACGGCAGCTGTTGTGATGTCCCCCAACTGATGCCACTTCTCATACGAAGTAGGAATCGCAAAGAAGTTTACCTTCGAAATGGCCCCGCCTGAAAAATCGGCCCTATTAGAACGCTTGGAAGTCATTTGACTTCCTAAATAAGGGCCAAAAATGTGTCGTGAGAAACGAGCATATTATTTTCCCTGACCAATTCGTGCAGCTTGCTCGTTCTCCTTACGTCCTAAAGCAGCGAAAGGGACCGACAAGAGTTCTGCGAAAGTGCACATTTGTTTGGCGTGACTCACCGCCTCCGGCAAGTCGTGACAGTTGCTGGCGACTCTTCCAGACGACGAACGTCTCCTGGGTGTCGTTGTGAACGCAACTGTGGGATGAACACCGCCTACAAATTGCGATGCTTTTTGCACATACTCCCCGGTTGTTTATTTACGTTTCTGTTTTCAAATGGGCTTGTCTAGTTGTGGTAATAAATGAAACAAAGGCAGAGCACCCTTACATTGGGAAAAATATTTGAAATTAGCTGGCGAAGATGAACATTACATGTCCTGACGGACGTCGCCTTATAGAAGGCTCTAATACGCGGGAATTGAAGTTGGTCTGGGTCCGGGCCATGGCGTGTTCTCACAATGCCTATTGTGTTGAGGTTTCTTCATCTGTAGCCCGCAGTGACTTATTATTACATTTGAGGCGTACGTGCCAGGGCGTATTTGGGGCTGTGTGTTTGTGGATCGTGGTGCTTTGGAAGCGGCGGGTGGCGGACGAGAGAGTGGCGGCGTGGGCGAGAAGTTGAAGCAATGTGAGGATGAGAAGGTCCCGGACAAGGAGACCTTGAAGAGGAAGGGAATGGATCTACCGAGGCAGTTCCCGCCTTCCTGGGTCTCTCTCTTCAGCATCACCGCGATAATGCGAGCCGTAGTCTAGCAGTTGGTGTGCTAGCCTTCTCAGAACTTTCTGGAATTCTTCTGGGTAGCCATGTGGAAATTGTGGAGGACAGAGCAGGTTTGTTGCAAGTTCGGTCGTGACGCTCTTGATTCTCATTCTTTTCGCTTCATGATCAGATTTTTTCTTTAGAATTCTTTTTTCATTAAATCATTGATCATCTTTCGTATTAGTGAAAACATGAGAACATTTATTGACTAATAATGACAATAATAATAGTAATAATAATAATAATTAACGAAGTATGTTTCGTCTGCATAAGCCAACTATCATATTCTCATTAATAACAGTTACGCATCCTATTGATATAAAGGAAGTATTGTATCTTGGACATATGTATACCTTGGATTTTCAGTAATTTAGGCATCACCTGATGGGGTTGTTTAAAACCACTCATAGCAAATTGTGGACTTGCCAATAGAGACATAAACTAAATTCTTGTAGTTGATGAAAGTTGAGTTTTTATAGGAAAATTAATTATTTTTCACCCACTGAAAGAACGTATTTTGCTTTTCCATTTTGTCCTCTGATCACATTTTTATATTATTATTTAATGATAGTACAATCATTGGAAGTATTCTCTTAGCTGCAAACACATGAGTTTAAAACAAGTTTGTCTATTCTAAAAATGTCTCATTATAACTGTGAAAAATGACAAAGTGTCGGTACTTTGGAATACTCAAAGTGTAGCATTTTATATCTGTTCAAGGTCTTTTCTATACATTCAATTATTCAATTTTTTTATCAAGATGAAAAATGTTCGTGTATGTGTTCACTATGACTAAAAAACTAATCGGCAAATTGATCTGAAAATTCCAGTTTTCTCATAGAATTTGTGTTAGAACTGTTTAGAGTCTGTTTGTTTGCACTACCAACATACGGGAGCAATCACATGGGATCATTTGACTGCTGCATTCTTATATTAAGTGACATCCGGAGAGATTCTTTCTCTCTGTGTGTCAAGAGAAAGAGGAACGATTCCCCTTTAACTTCAGGTAGACCGTCTTCAAGGTCATTGTCGTAGAATAAATGTTGCACATTATACCACTGACTACTACTATTGTACACTAACATTCAACATAATGCATTAAGATGTTTCTGAAAATCCCACGTAAAAGTGGAGAAACGATAATAAACTTAATAAAATATTTTTTTTTAAACTTCATAATCGCAAGTCCTAAGAAACCTTATACACTGCATCCTTCGTTGCCTTCCCTGCTCATCTCAAATACATTTTCGGGAGTCCATTGACCTACAGTGTGAGGTAGAATCATCTCATGCTCAATATCACAGCAGTTTCGAGCCGCAGACAGTATAGATAATATAATATAGAAGATATTGACTATCTGACAATCTTCCCCAGCATCTTCTCTTCAACATACATCACAACACCCATCTCAACTCCGATGTGTTATCTAAAACCAGTAAATTTCCACCCGCACTAAGTTTTTTGTTTTCCAAGCAATTTGTGAACAATTTTCTATCCTTTCTGAACATTCTTTTACTGTTGTCTCTCTTTCGCTCTATTTCTCTCTATCTCTCCTTCTCTCTCTCTTTTTCACTCTCTCCTTCTTTCTCTCTTTCTCTCTCTTTCTCTCTCTCACTCTCTTCCAATGAAGATTCTTATACCCATATCTTTCGCCTTCCAATTTCCTCAATTCGCATAATTTGTTTCCATTCCTCATTCACGAGCTTTGCCTCATTCCTTTTACATTTATATAAACTCATCTTCCATGTCTATGTCCCTTTTCATTCACTCATCACTTCACCCTATCATTACGCGAACCCATCTGTCAATCTTTCTTCAAAATTTAGTTAATCGGTTTCTCACTTATCAACAGCTCAAACATACGAATAACATTTTTTCGGATAATTTTTCATGCTTCTATTATCGGAGCTGCAATCATTCACCAACAGTAGCTTAACAACCAACTCCTCGTCATTGTCTCTTCCTATTATATACAGAATAATTTCCATTCTCAAAATCCTTAAAAGTGTTAACGTTACCGTTGTTCGAAATCCACCCATTATGCCTTGAAACTGCAAAGAATTTTCAAATATTTTTCTATTTCTTGTCCACTAGGTGGTCACGTTCAATTTTACTGCTTTTTGACCATCCACCTTAGTATTTCGTAAACGTTCTTTTACTATCATCAGCAACTATCTGCAGTCTCTCTATCTCATCATCTCCACCTTTTCTAGTCACATTGTCACCACCACTCCCTTGTCTGCCCTTGTGGTGCCTCCCTTCAGTAGCTCATCCACCCCCGTCGTCCCCGACCCTCCCCGGGCCACCACATCCAATCCCGCCACCGCCCACGCCGGCCCCACCACCGCCACCGCCGCCAACGTCGCTCCGCCACCACCACCGCCGCCTCCACCGCCACCGCGCGCGCGGGACAGAGGAATGCAGTCGGTCGCCTCTTGAGCTGCCGCCGCCGCCGCCGCCACTGGACCGCAGCAACCGGTGGAGGTGATTACGTGAGGTTGCGCGGGGAGGGAGTCAGAGAAGCCGGCTTCGGAGGCGGCGGTGGTGGCGGCGGCGGCGGCCGTCCTCCCGACTGAAGCGGTGGCGAAGCTCCTCCGCAGCGCCCGAGGGCGGGCGGCACGCGCCTCCCGACGCCGCCGCCGCCGCCGCCGAAGCCGGGCCCAGCCAGCCCTGGAAATTACAGTCGGCGTGCAGCAGCAGCAGCAGGAGGGGAAGGAGGAAGAGGAGAAGGTGGTTGTTACTGGGAGGCATCACAGCGGGTGGCGGGAATGGCAACAGGCAGCGGAGACGGTGGGTGCGGCGGCGGCGGCGGCGGCATCTTCGGCAGACGAATTTGTGATGGTTGCGCTCATGGTGATCCTGATGAGTTGGGCAAGGTGGTAATATTTTAGCAATGTTCACATTGCTGTGACGCTGCAGGGCGAGGAAGGGGGCTGTAGCAGGCGCCTCTGGTTGGTAGGTAGTACTCGAGCTGGATGGCGGCCGCTAAGGGCCGGCAGGCCCAGCTGCCAACAGCCTCCTGCCCATTATGAGAAGCCGCGGAACTGCAGAGAGGTACAGATGCTTCCAAAGGGTTTCGAGTCTGACGCTGCACCCCACGCCCATCGCCGCCACCGCCCCAACCAACATCGTTATCACCACCACCTTAGTCTCCACCACCACCGCCATACCACCACCACCGCCACCACCACCGCCACCACTGCCACCACCGCCACCACTGCCACCACCGCCACCAACGCCACCACCGCCGCCACCACCACCACCACCACCACCACCACCACTACCACCACCATCACCACCACTGCCGCCGCCGCCGTCAGCACACATCGCCATCGCCACCACCTCCACCACCACCACCACCACCATCACCACCACCACCACCACCACCACCACCACCACCACCACCACCACCACCGCCGCCGCCGCCACCTTCGTCGTCACTGTCATCGTTGCCGTCACCACCGCCGATGCCGCTGCCGTTTTCGGTGTTCCCATCACCGGAAGCGAAGGGCTTTTCCGCGTGGCGGCCTCCTCCTGTATGGCTCACACCACGAGGAGCCCCCTGCTAATTAATTGGAACAAAAATTGGGCTCCCCTCGAGAATTCTCGCATCACGCCGAAGACTTACGGGCAGTTTTTTTTGGAGGCTGCCCTCCGATGATAAAATCGCAATCAATTGGGACAACAAAGCCTAAGCTACCCAAATTGCATTTTAAATGTCAAATAAATTATCTGGCCGCTGATCAATTAAGAGACGCGAGAGGGCGACGGCGTCCTGGCGCAGATAACGCGGCGCTAAGGGCCGCTGGGAAGAAAGAGTAGTGAGTGCGGGCGGCTGCGGCGATAAGAGATAGTGGCGCAGGGCGAGGAGGAGGCACGCAGGGCGCGGTGAAAGAGAATCCCCGGTGGAGAGCGGGAGGACTGCACAGATCTTTCAGGGCGCTTGGTGCCCACACGAAAGGACAGAATGGGCCAAAGGAACAGAAACCGACCAATCTAAAGCCCCGACTGAACAACGCTACAGAAGTATATAAAGACTTAAATTCTAATTAAATTGTAATGTAAGAGTTTTATACCAAATTTTACGCCATTTTTTTGTTTTAATAAAAAACAAACAGTATCTTAGTTTGTGAAATAAATGGAAAACTGTGTAAAATTCGAGAAAGGACTTTTAAATTGCATAACATATTCTATACGGTTTTGTTCCATGGGTGCTGCTAGTTTTAGATATTGCTTGAAAGCAGCCTACCGTGACTATGATGGCTAAATTCGTGAAGAGATCTGGAAATATGTTAATTTTTAGAAAGGACTTTTAAATTGCATTACATATTGTAGACGATTTTGTTCCATGGGTGCTGCTGGATTTAATTACTGTACAGAAAGAAGCCTGAATAGGATGGTTAAATTCGTGAAGAGATCTGGAAATATGTTATATTCGTAGCAGTGGCCGCTCCTTGGGGTACGCAGGGTAGGTACTGTCTATCCTGATGAATATGCATTAGTTTAATACATTTCATAATTTTAAAAAAAGAAATGACTTACAATTTTAATGTGGAGTACGAATTACTCATCTGGAAATGTATTACGAACATTTCATTATCGTGGCACGAGCCATATTTCAATTTGAAGCGTTTTCAAAGAGCCCGTGTACCATGCGATCTGTCTCCTCTCTTCTCGCTGAGACTTGCGCCCGCTTGCACCTCTCAGGGTAGGCACGCGCGGGGGCTGCCTCGCTTCGCACCATATTCTTAGTAAAGGCCCAGTATTGAGCGTATAACAGTAGCATGCGGTGTCAATACTTGACGCATGCGCGTTGTGCGTAGGCCAGCGAATTTCCTTACTGCCTGCCCGCAAGTAGGACTCCAACGTCCACTCCGATGCAAGCCGCGTAGCGCGTGTATTACCGTTTTATTGACGAGTTAACTAGCGGAGAAAGTGATTATTATTTAGGAATTTTTTTTTATTTTAAATTAGTATGCTGCGGATTATGAGTATTAATTGATTTTTTTATATTTAAAACTCCTTTTACGCTAATGTAATGACAGACACCGTGAATCAACTATTACGTACACTGTTTTCTCGTCATAACGATGTACAAGAGAGACAAATTTTGGACAATGGTCAACCAACTACTATCTTCGGTACGATTGTACATCGCACTGGTGAGAAAAATGCAAGAAAATTGAATCTTTCGTGATATGATTCACACTAATTGCCAGATAGCGATGTTTAAGTTAAGTTTTATGGTCTTTTATTGTCAATTAAGGAGAGTACTTGGAATAGATGTGGATATTTCGACATGAGGAATTTATCAAAAGCTATGCAAATAACATTAATTGTTGAAAGATTACATATGAAAATCAGGGAATCGTAAACGCCTGGGGGGGAATGAATCCGATTTCTGGATTAAATCAGAGCAACACAACCTCGCAACAGATTTTTAGAATCTCAATATCTTGCAAACACGTCCGCGCATGCTTCATGAAAATGTTTTGGAATGTAATGATATCAGTGAGACACTTATTTTGAATAAATTGAATACATTTTTTTTAAAAAATGGATATAGGTGAGGCATAGTCCCCATGCCCCCTTCCTGGGATTCGCCGCTGTTAAGCTGCTCAATTCTGTTTTACCTACTCTGCGGCATTCACGAACGCCGCTGATCCGTAATTCATTATGTATTTTTTCATGAAGTGGATTCTACAAAATCGGCTGAGGTGGCTAATAGCATCAACTGATGATTCAGCAGTGACTCTGACTGAGTTCCTGGGTTCGAGTCTTCACTGTGTTACGCTTTAAGGCACCAGCTAAATATCTAGATCGAGTTCAATCGCTGTCTGGAAGAGAATTCTAATGGCCTGCTGGTCTCCTCGAAAACGTTCCCTGGTTTCTCCAGTCAACACCTAGCGAATGCTGAAGTAGTACCCTAACAAAAGGGCCACAGACCGCGTGCTATTTTTCCTTCCTATTCCTTCTCCTATCATCACACTTTACTTACAACCACTTGCACTTACATGCACTACACTACTACACTTGAGAGAACAGTCGGGAACTTAAAGCTTGTCCTACACGGTAACCGATTTGAAAGTGTCCGATATCCTCGGACACATGAGTTGAAAATCACATGAAATAATAATATAATTAGAACGAATATGTTTTCGTAATAATTTTATAGAAATATGAAAGAATTATTTTATTTCATTTTACTATTTAGGATAAATTAAGAGAAAATTTAAAATGTATTACATTGTTCAGCGTTTATTGGTAATACAATCAATATACACACAATGTAAATTACCATACTATTGAAGTATACTTACAGAAATGAAGTGTTTTATACCATGAATTTATATTTCCAACAGTTGAAATTTTCATGGAATTTTGAATATTTTTGTCCTTTGAGAGTTTTCATATTTTATTTAAGCGAAGTTTTCGGAGTTTTTGTTTTATGTATGAGGATCCCTACCAGCTAAGAAGCATGAATCTATGAGCGACAAAACAGTGAAAATAGCAGCAGAAAATGATTAGGAAGGACTCGGGACTCTCTGGCTTGTGAAAACTGGTAGTGGTCCTCTCCTCCAAACGCATCAGAATCATGTAGGTATGAGTTTATCCTTCCGCCGGGTTTTAATTCTTTCATTTTGGTCATTTTCGTCGTATGTGTTAAATTAGTACTCCATTTTCGCTTGATTTTAACGAGCCGCAGAAGATAAAATCAACAATTCAATAATATTAGTGAATAAATACTGTGATAAATTATTTAAAAAATATTTTTTAATTAGGTGTTTTAACTTGAAACTTTGTCTTCAAGTCTCGAGAGTAGTCGTACTATAAGTCTCGAAACAGACATAATCGGATATGACTCTCAACTCCACAGTTTCGAAGAAAAACCAGCCCGGCATATCCACTAGGTGGCATTGATGCGTGAGTTCAATATGAGAGGGAAATCTTTCATTCAGAAGTATAAAATTTGCGTATTTTCAGTTTATTACATTAATTACCAATTTACATTCTATAATTATTGAAAACCTAATTAGTTATAAATAATCTCATATTATTTATAAGTTTAATATCATCTACTTTTTGTACTGTTTTATATTACTGAAGATATCAGTAAACAGACTCCTTCATGATTAATCGTAACGCTTTTCTGAACAATGTGATTCCTTTCGCAGTACAATTCTAGATAATTTCCTCCATTCTTTTGGAAGTAAATTTTAATGTTTTCGCATGTGAGGTGAAAAACGAACTGAACGAAAACCACGAGGGACGACAGGGAAGAATGTTGCAGAAAGAAGTAGGAATAGGAGAAAGGCGAAAAAAGTAAAAGGTGGGGTAAAAGAGGAAAGGGAAAGAACGGAGAGGTCCGTAATAGGTCGATGTCAAGCGAATGTTGGTTAATGATTAAACCGACGGTAGAGAAGGGTACGGAAGTCACGCCGTGTAAAGGAGATAAGGAAATGAGGAAGGGAAGCGCTCGGAACGTGGCAAGCAATCGAAAGGCGCGGGCCGGCTCTCCGCCAACGAGAGAGCAGGGCGAGCAGGGCGCTCACAGTGGGTGGCGCGAGGTGGTCGCGCGTTCGACGGGGAATTTGTTCTGCGGCCGATAAGCGCGCGCGCTCGCGCGCACACGGGCGTCGCCACGCGTCGCGACGCGTCCCCACGCGTCCCCACGCCCTCCCGGTGCACGTCCCCTCCCCCCTGGCACGACGCTGCCCTGATGGCCGGCGAGATGGGGCCCCCGGCCGCGATGGATGGTCTACTGAAGCCGCCGCTCCAAGAAAAATGTCCTCTCGCAGCGCGGCCCCCCGTCTCTCCCCCGCCCGGTCTCCCGCGCTCGCCTGTACGGGACCTGCGCTTCCTAATTAACTTCAAATTTCGTTACGTGACTAAGGACGGGCCCGGACCTACTACACTCCCTGCCTCCAGCCGCTGCCGCTCCCGCTGCCGTTGCCACCGCCGCCTCCTGTCGATCGCGTCGGGCGCACGTTCTATCAAAAAGGGCTTCTTTTCAGATTTTGCGCTAGGCTTCGATATTGCTGCGACACTAATAGATAAAGGCAATAATGCTCTGTAGTTCCATGCATTTCAGTTTAGGGGTCAATATTCTTTTGTTATGGATTACCTTGCGGTGCACAGTTTCGGAATATATGCTCGCCGCCGTGTGTCGTTTGAGCGTAACTTGTTTTTTCATTAATGTAGTGTTATATTTTATTTTTAGTTTCATTATCCAGTGTTCTTTAAAAATGAAAATTTTGGGTTCATGAAATCTCCTACTTTTGAGTATTCTGGGTAGTTTTATGCTGTAGTGAAAAGTTCACCCAAAATTTTACATTCGCACATAGAAAAGCTGAAGACTAACAAATAATGTTAGAATTAGTTTGCAATCTTTGAACCCAATAAAATAAATGGAGTGCTTTTCTATTTTGTGGTACATGAACTTAAACCCATAAAAGCATCCGTTTCCAACAGTAACCATTTCGTTAAATTTTATCAATGCTTATGAACAAATTTATTTAATTAAAATTCTGATTCGTTCATTTCCTTTTCCGAGCAAATAATATTTTTGGAAGCAAATACATCTTGAATTAAAATGTTTGCTCCTTAAATAGACAAACGAATGACCACCTTGCCATTTAACATCTTCGTAAGTCGATAAATTATTTTAATTTTGGAAGACAATTTTGCAAAACTGATGTCGACGCACGATGTTTTCGAAATGTATAACTAGTTACACATGAAAAGGTGATTTATCACGCCAACGCATGCCTGAGTTTTTATGTTCAGTTTCAATAATAATTAATTTACGGTCTCCGCAAGAGAGTTTTGGAGATTCGATGTGGTTATTTCCTCGTGTACAATGATGCTCATCTCAAATCCATCCAGGGGCAAAAATACATAACATGTTTGGATATATGATTAAGTTATTGTTAATAAGTAATTGTTGTTTTAAATATGTTTATAACTGTTAATAAGAAATAAACTACTCATTTATTTTAAATAAAGATATATTATACATGAAGATACTCAATATTTCTAATATCCAGCTAACAAAATTTCCGTGAAGAAAAACAAATGTGACTATCAGATCTCAATGGACCTGATGTTTGATTCTAATATATAGAGAAAAGTACCCAAATCTGGGCACAGTTTTTTAATGCGAGCTCCTTGATTTAGAGCCCTGTAGAGTGCTGTGTTCAAGTGTTATTATCTTTATCTTCACTTGTTGCCAGATAGTCGGCCATTATTGCGAAAAGTTAAAACCAAAGATTTTTCAACTGCTTATTCCCAGTTGTCTGGTTTTGCTACTTGGCGGTAAAGTTACATTATTTTGAAGAGGACGTTACAAGCTATTGATGTAGGGTACTGTCATTTATTTGAGTTGCCTTATAAAAATGTTATTAGCATTTGGAATATTATCACGCTTGTGCCTAACTTGAGCCCCCCAAAGATTTCAAACTCGGGCTCCCAATTTTTCGTCTTATGAAATAACAAGATATTTCTAATAAAAACAAATAAGGTACTCTTGTACCTTAGGAGTCTAATAAAAAGCAAGACCCTACTCTGAAGTCAGTCAATTGGAGATAGCAGGAAGAATAAAGAGGTCAAGAGACAATTTCAGAATTTAATCCCAGGGAAGTCGAAAAGAGAGAGAGAGAGAGAGAGAGAGAGAGAGAGAGGGAGAGAGAGAGAGGGAGAGAGACATAAGGAAATTCTGAAGTTAAACAATAAGCGAAAGATTCTACCTCCGGTGAGGAATTGAACAGGTTTCTGGCTCTTCTGAATTGGAAGTTCTACCAAGGATATATTCCCTCACAGGTGAAGAATATGCAGAGGGCGTATTTTGCAGCGTGAAATTTTCAGCGAGCTGAAGCAGAACTGTGGGTTAATATGTTCACTCTGGGCTCGTATAGAATGTGCGGTAGCGGAAAAAGATGCTTTTATATGTATTTTGTCGCTCTTCAATATATAAACTATGTGTTAGACGTACACGACAATTTCTTGTGTATAAGATGTTAAACTAGTATTTTTGTAAAATTATACTGAGTTCAATCTATTTTCAGTTTCCTTGATTTATTTTTACACATTTCTTAAATCCTTTTGTCGGAGAATCATATTAGGAAATCTTTTTTATAAATCCACAAAATGTACTAGTGTTTACGAAAAAAAATTCTTAAACTACTTGGCCAACAATTTTAAGTATAATATAACATTTTTATAACTAAGTAAGATACGCATTGCAAATATTCTGTTTAAATTTTGCAGGAAATTGGATTTTAAAATATTGGAAAACAAATGAGGACCCGGGTTTCTGTACTTTCCTCTGTCTGTCTCGCTAATCAGTGCAGTATACATTAGCAAACGCCAAATGTTTATTTAGATATTATTTTCTTAATCTTCTTATTAATTTGTGGCTAATGTACATTTTCACCTGGAAGTTCCACAATTTGGTTTACGCAATGAATTGTGTTCCCTCCCACTTTATATTTTTGGGAGATCATGGGAAGTAATATTGTATCATTTTGTATAAATTCTCAGTTAAAAAGTTTTTCATTGAGTGTAGCTAGTCAACGGCAATGTACAAATAAGCGAACCAATATCTTTGAAGCAAATTCCACGTTGAATTGTCATAAGTAAATGCACACTCCTGCACTTCACTCAAAGCGTTATACTGTATGCTGAAAGTTGCAAAGCATAGCATTCAAAATTAACAACATATTATCTTAAATTCACTTATTTTATTTATTTTATTCCCTTAGTTTTAAGAAACACACAAACTTTGCAGCGTACGAGAGAAACAAAAAAAAACTATTTCTCGCTGAAGTAAATGAACATGGGTAGTTGATACTGAGAGAAAAAAATTATCATGCAGTCCATTGATTAAACCGCATAACGATTGCTAATCTACTTTCCATGAGGTGAAAAGTGGGCCGGTACTACAGAATAGTACACGAGTCAAGTTAAGACCTTACTTCACCTGTCTGTCCCTGTAACGTTTTCATTCGTGACATAAAATGTTTGTTTTCTACAGATAATAATGAATTCCATTCATTTATCGAGTAAGAACATGGAAATGATCGCTTCTCAACTACAATCAGTCTTTGTTCTTGTCTCTCTGTCAACCCTGCCTAAATCGATTTCGAAAAAGTAGCACGAACGTTAAGGACAAATTACAGTGTGTACCGTATGCATCGCCTTTCGGCACTATGACTATCTTCTTGGAATACATATCACTATTCAAATTATAGATATTACGGGGCCGGCTTCTGGGAGTTGTCACGCGGCGCCGCGAGGCACGAGGCCCTGCGGGCGGCGGCGGCGGCGGCGGCGGCGGCGGAGGAGGAGGCAGTAGAGGGCGGCACTGCGGTGACGTTCCGAGGGCCGTCCTCACTGAGCCGAAGCTGTGGAATTTTCAACCTAATTATCCCGCGGCGCGGGCTCGGAATCCGAGGAGCAGATTAGAAGCGGAATGAGCGGACCCTGCGCGTCTGGCTTCTCGCTGCCGCCGCTCCCACCGTCGCCTCTTTCGTCACCACGACAACGGCCACCGCCACCCTCTGCCTCTGCCACTGCCACTGCCACTGCCTCTGCCACTGCCACTGCCACTGCCACTGCCACTGCCACTGCCACTGCCACTGCCACTGCCACTGCCACTGCCACTGCCACTGCCACTGCCACTTCTGCCGCCGCCGCCACCACTACTTCCGCGCCTCTACTGTCACTGCCTTTACTGTCTCCGCACTCTATGACGTCTCCACCAAAGTACCAGCGTTATCTCCACCTCCACCGAAGTACTTCCACAATCATTAAACTACTAGCAACACCATCAAATTACCACCACGACCAACTCCACACTACCAAACTACTATTCCGCCCTTACCAAACTACAACTAATACCACCGCCATCAAACTACCATCACCAAACCATCACCACTAAACTATAACTAAATTCCACCACCATATTTGAACTACCACCACTGCCCTAAACTACTACCACCACCATCACTACCGAAGTGCTACCATCACCACTAAACTACCACCACCGAAGTGCCACGACCACGTAAACTACCACCACCACCGCCACAACCACCACCAAACTGCTACCACCTAATTACTACCACCATGACATCATGACCAACCAATCACCATGATATGTATTCCACCACTCCTCAGTTACATCATTACTACCCCTCCATCTTGACACCATACCACGATAATCACATCGCTACCACAACCAGATCGTCACCGTACTTCTTGTCACCAACACGCTACTCCGTCCACGCCACATCTTCCACATCTTCCTTGTCAGCACTTAGCCTCCTCACCCTCTGTTTGAAGGTGACAGCTACGCCACGCCTATTCATGTTCAACGCCATCTTTCTCTTTGAAGGAAAATACATACCTCTTCGCCGTCTCTCCACGTGTTAGATCACGTCACAATTCTTACCTGCTCTGCTGTAGATATTTGATTCCGTTGATATTGCTTACAGGTATTCTGCTGAGGATCATTACTGCACCCTTTTTACGACAGATTGTTGCTTATAGCACTTGCATATGTCACATACCCTTACCTAATTTACCTAACTTTTGGCACGTTCTTCAGCTTTTCCCTTTACGTGATTTTGAAGTTCACTTTCAACATTTCCATTTCAAAACGGCCTCCCAGAAGCACGTATTTGAAACTTTCCACCAAATTTTGTTTCCGCCAAAGCTGTGGATGAACCATAAACGCTTCCGCTCCTATCACTTGCAGTAGTGGATTTACGCAGAAGCAGACTCCACAGGCGCTGAACGGTAAGTGGTTCCCAATAGTGTTTTAAACAAAATTATTCATATTAGTTCATATCTTAAAATGTTGGTAACAAATTATTAAATATTTATTAGTGACACCAAAAATAATGAGTTTAATTCAGATTTAAAAAATGTAAAACGTATTTCTGAAGAAAATATGCCCTACAAAAATGTAGGCAACATTTACTATATTTCTAATATTAAATCTGTAAATTGAAAGCTTCTAATTTCATTTTCTTCTTGGGTTTGGTTACATATGTTTACTATTTCAATATTATTAGCCGACCTCATACTGGAGATGCTTGGGACCTCTGAAGGCCCTCGCCCGGCCGTGGCCACGCGTAACTGCTCCCACTCCCGCAACCTCTACTTCGTGGTCGGCGCAGTCTGCGTTGCCCGCATTCCGCACGTAGCGGATGATCTTTGGGACCGGGTGTGGAATGGAAATGAATCACGTGTCATGGGAACATACTCTTGTTACTTTCCCGAGTGCCGCTCGACATTCTGAAATTCTCCGCGAGATCTATGGCGCGCGGGGGGCTCCGAAAATGCATGGCATTGAGGCGGCGTGCGCGCCCTGCCCGCCCCGCGCCGAGCCGAGGACCAGGCAACGCCGGCCGGCGTCGCTGGCGGTGGTGGCGTTGGCGGGCCGGCCCAGCGAGAGGAGGGACTCTTCAAGGCGGTGCAATTTCACCGAAATGAATATTTTTTTTCCTAGGGCTTTTATCCAGCCGACAGCTGAAAGTTGCCCTTAACGTCCCGAAGGGACGATTACTCTGACCATACACTAGACAAACACTCTTGCGGGTTCCTCTGATCTGGGGTCAGCAGAACGCGAGGCCCTCCGCGACAACACACACAAAGTCAAGGGACAAACAGCCATACCTGGGTGGACTCGAACCCGCGAGGACCGAAGCGCTGAGTCGGTACTCGCTTAGCCACCTCCGCCATCCAGGTCGGCGAAATGAATAATTTGATTGTTATATATTTTTTGTTATTTAAGATCGCGTCATCATCTAGGTCATTAGTGACCACTCGTTGGAGTGAACGGTATGGTACTAGTTAAAGTTTTAACTAAGTTAAAACGATATGGTGATGATGAGGAGTAAGGACAAACACAAATACAACCCTACCCGAGGCGGGATTTGAACCCGGGACCTTCGGTCCGAGATCGCTACGACACTTGCCAGCGATCTCGGCCACCGGATCGGCTCTTTTCGCGAATTGGTCATCTTTTGACCACGTGAACGTGCAGTTGTACTCACCGAGAGTCAGTCAAGAGTCAATTTTTTTTTTTTTTCTGGGTATGCACGTGACTTTTTTTGGGTGGGGAGGAATCAGCATTTCTATGCTGAATCCATTGTTTACACCCCAGGGTTGTTAGCTTTGAGGGGATTAAGTATTATAAATGGTGATGATGATGAAGGGTGAATGGCCGATCACAAATATACAGACACACAAACATCCATGCCCCAGGCGGGACTTGAACCCGCGGGAATCGAACCCCTTCATGCACGAGGCAGCTACCATTATTATTATTATTATTATTATTATTATTATTATTATTATTATTATTATTATTATTATTATTATTATTATTATTATTATTATTATTATTATTATTATTATTATTATTATTATTATTCCTCGAATTCTCGACTACATATATGAGTCATTTGAATATAAAATCTACACGGTGTTGCAAACAGCTTCCTAAGGAGCAGCAGGGTCTAGGGTCTGTCGGTGCCTCTACTATACGCCGTCAAAATGGTGGGCTGTTCCCAGTAAAGCAATGTCTTGCACTTCCCAGTCTTTTCGAATGACCTAAAGTTTTAAAGTTTGCGCAACGAATCGTTATTTACGATTCTTTATGTGAATGAAATGAAAAGATTCGTACAAAAACTGGAGAACCGGTGCGAAGTAGAATCTAGAAATAACCAACATTTTTCATAAGTTGTGTTAAAATTAGATAAACATAGAAAATATTTCATGCATGAGGAAGGATGCTTGATTTTTATATATTTCAGAACTTGGAACTTAATGCAGGGATACTTCCATATTCTAGTGGCGTTTTGTATCACTCAAATACCACGAAAATACAATAAGATACCTTTCCGAAAATGCATTTTAACTCACGATAATGTCCAAGAAATCACGATTCTCAAGCAGACATGTACATTTATACTAACTACATAAATTTAAAAATCAATAAACAAGTCTCCATATGAAAATCTTGACATGATAAAATCTCTTAATTCGTTCTCCTCTTAGAAACCACCACTTAAACTTACATTAAGTTATCGCATAGTGCCGACGGTACGTAAACAACCCTTTTATTCCTCCCATATTTAATGATGAGAAAATTATTTAGAATTTCGTAATAAATAACCTTTTTTAAATTAAAATATTTTGTCGTTTCCTTTATCGTGGTGTGTGATAATAATGTTTAATGAATGCTTGATCATCAAAATATTTTTCACTGGTTGAAAAATGGTATTATCGCATAAATAATTTGAAACTACCAGATGATGTGCAATATCGTCAAGCACTTCAAATAAAAGTACAGTATATTAAAAATAAAATATGTCTTATAATTTTCTTCAAATTAAACGATTGCTTGAAAATTTTTGAAAAAGTAAACTCTCTCTATTAGACCTACTGAATTAAACACCTGCCGAGTTTCTCACACCTTTACAATACCTTTCCTGTACTGAGTGAAAGTGAAAAGGTGACGAAAGCAAATGTCATGGAGTGCAAGAACGATAAAAAAAGCAAAGCTGAGTATCCTGATAGGAGGAAACCCATTCATATTTACAGAAGACCAGAAACATGACACTCTCTACAACTAGCTGAACGTGTTATGCGCTTCCGCCCCCCAACCTTCCACCTCCATGCTGGGATGGCTCCGTAGCATCATTGCTCTTCTGCACCGTTGCTGACCTCGGGAGTTCTAGGGTTCTTGAGTCAGGATGTGGACGGATTTTTCATACAGCTATATAGCTAGATAAAATTTAACCACTGTCTGGAAGATCCTAGTGGCCGGCAGGTGTTCTGTTCGGTAGTTTTCTGACTAAATTCTAGAGAATTCCGGAACACTACCATAATAATGGGTGACACGCCGCAGGCAATCTATTCTTCCGCTTCCATTTCTCCTCTCCCCGTTCACAAACTCATATTTACATGTACATGCACTACTCTTACCACACATGTTGGGAGACCAGTCGGGGGGAGTGGCCATTGTACAGGCTGGAGCGGTGCAGCTCAGGTTAGATTCTCGATCGGGGAAACACCGCATGCTGAGGTGTAGGTCGGCGTCGGATCTGACATCCAGCAAGGGAGAAATACTGCCACCTTCCGCTATGTAAAATCCACTTGCGAGATTAATTACCTTAATGATTTTCTGAAAAGAATCAAATTTTTGCTACGTCATCAAAGAACATCTTTTCGCTCCCGTAGCGTATTCTTGCACTCTGATCGATCTTCGCTTCCCTATGGAGTTAAACGCCCACGACAGACTATAACTGTCCGAAGCTATATTTGCATCTCCAATTATTTTAATCTTTTGAGAAGAAAAAGGAAAACTAAATGAAATGTCAAAATTTAAAAATAAGTACTAGTATTAACTCGAAACGAATTACGTTCGATTAATGTAATTCTTCAGTACGATTTCTCCTTAACGATCATCAAAAACAACCGTTCATGTTCTTATATTTATTATATTAAGCATATCCTTTTATTGTAAAATATATTGTCTTTCATAAATCATACTCTTGAATAAGGTGAATAAAGAAAAAAATTCTCGTTTACTACGAGTAAATAAATTTGAAAGCCGGCTGTCGGTTGCAGGCACAGATTTCTGTATCATACCATTTAAAATTGTTTTCATGAACTTAAGTTCAGTTTTCACGCATGAGACATCTTTTTTACTAATTTCTAAACATCTAATCATCATTTGGCTACAAATCATCCGATTTTCAGTCAACTCCGGATCCTCGTTTATGTCGGCTGTTGTTTGAAACAAGTCATATTTGGTATGTACATTTGGAATATTTGTAGCTGCAATGTAAAAAAGAGTGGAGAATATTTGCGAAATTGTGTAAGATAAAAGTTTACATAGAAGAATTTCTGTTTCATTTATTGCGGAAAGGTAGTTTTGTAAAAGATTTGAAATTATTTTGTTTGTATTCAGGGTAACTGATCGTTTTTAAATCTAGATTTGTTACTCAAATTCATATTATTAATGGATATGTGAAATAATACACCATATTCATTTTCAGAATATGTCAGTATGTGAGCATTATCACAATAAAATACAGAAACAAAGAAACAGCCATATAACAAACTTAGTGAAAACGTAGCGGATACTAAAAGTAGATGTTTTGCCTTATAGGCGCCATCTGTTCGAATCCAGTCGCGCAGCCGCTATTCCATGCGATCAACGGTATCTGTGGGTGTGCCCCTGGGCTGTACCTGGAAGTCACGTAAGTCAGGCCGGCTCACAGTTGCCTTCCACACGCCACTCTCCGATGCAACGTCCCAATACTTCACTCTCCTACCACTGCCCAGTGCCCGCTGCTTGAGCGCTCACCACTCACACTCACCCACTCGCCTGTTCAACCACTCACTGCGCCCCCTGTCCACGCGTTCGACTGCTCACGTGTCCTCCTTTTTACCCACCAACCTGCTCATCCACTTGCTCTCTCACCCGATCGTCATTCCTTCACTCGCCCCCTCACCCGCTCTCGCTGATTGTCCGCTCATCGGCTCAATAACTTGCCTGCTCGTCCACTTGCCCACTCACACACTTCCCCCTCACTCACTTTCACCACTTACTCGCCTGCTCACCCACTCCGTTCGCACACCCTTGCCTGCTTACCCGGCTCGTCAGATCACCAGCTCACCCACTGCCCGCTCATCCGCTCACTCACCCGCTCGCCCTCCTCACTCGCTCACCTACTCGCTCACACGCTCAAACCCCCACCGCCGCCCACCTTGGGGACGCCCCATAGTCAAACATTCAAACAAGCGGGCGACAGTGCTCGCGCGCAATCGCCCTTCGCGGAGGGCGGCGCCGGGCGGGCACACGCGTGGACGCCGCCTGACAGATAGCGGAGTTGGGAGTGTGATTTGAGTACACACCGCCCTTCCGTCACACTTCTGTGGTCGCGCGGCTGCCACTGCCGCAGCCACCGCCACCGCCACCGCCACCGCCACCGCCACCGCCACCGCCACCGCCACCGCCACCGCCACCGCCACCGCCACCGCCACCGCCACCGCCACCGCCGCCACCGCCACCGCCGCCACCGCCGCCACCGCCGCCACCGCCACCGCCACCGCCACCGCCGCCGCCACCGCCACCGCCGCCACCGCCACCGCCACCGCCCGCCACCGCCACCACCCGCCACCGCCGCCACCGACATGCCACCGCCACGCCACCGACACACACCGACACCGACACGCCGCCGCCGCCGCCGCCGCCGCCGCCCCGCCCGCCGCCACCGCCACCGCCACCGCCACCGCCATCACCGCCGCCACCGCAGCCCGCACTTGCCGCCGCCACCGCCGCCGCGTCGCCGCCACCGCCACCGCCACCGCCGCCGCCGCCACCACCGCCACCACCGCCACCACCGCCACCGCCACCGCCACCGCCACCGCCACCGCCACCGCCACCGCCACCGCCACCGCCACCGCCACCGCCACACCGCCACCGCCACCGCCACCGCCACCGCCACCGCCACCGCCACCGCCACCGCCACCGCCACCGCCAGCCACCGCCACCGCCACCGCCGCCGCCACCACCACCACCACCACCACCACCACCACCACCACCACCCACCACCGCCGCCACCACCGCCGCCACCGCCGCCACCACCGCCACCACAGCCATCGCAGCCATCGCAGCCGCAGCCATCTCCGCCACCGCCAATGCCAATGCCACCTCTACCGTTGACGCCTCCATCGTTGCTATCATCGCCTTTTCCCCTCGTCATCCAGACTCCCCCCGCAGTTCTGACCCCTTTTCTGAGTTCCTCCCCATCTCCCCTCCATCACTCCCTTCTTCACCATCTTTGTTCTCGAATCTTCTTTTCGTTTTTTCGTTGTCCTCTTCCCTCCCTTCCTCCTCCCCGTCTCTCTCCTCTCCTCTCCTCTCCTCTCCTTTGCTTTGCTGACGGCGCCGCAGCCATCTCCGGTGCCGCCCAGCGGCGCGCCCTGCCCCGCCCCGCCCCGACGCGACGTCGTAAATCGACCTCGTTGTTGCGCGGAGCTGATGGGTGATGGCGCTGATACGACAGTGATGACAGCTGTGGGAATAAGGTGAATAGCGCCCGTTTAGGTGGGGGTGGTAGGAGGACGGAGGAATAAAATTGGATGTGATAAAATAACACGTGTAGAAATCGATGCGCCGTCCCGTCGAGACTGGAGGACTTCTGATGACGGTTTATTGACTCGTAGGAGTGAACTAGAAAAGAGAGAAAGATGACTTCAAGGAACGAAAGAGAAATAATGAATGTCGGGGAGAAGATATTGAAGAGAAAGGTATGAAAATATGTGTGTATATAAAGAAGCTAATTTTTGTTCGTTCATGAACAAAGCCATCGGGTGCCACGAAAGAATACAGAGAAAATCAGTGTATTTTCAAGATAGTTAAAAACGGAAATAAGAAAGGATAGTGAAACAACAGTGTTGTAATTGAAATGAGAAATGAAATACAAAGACGAGAGAGGGACATTACAAGCGAAGTCAAAGTTCATAAATATGTGGAAAACCTGTGGAAGAGCAGATCGACTGTAATGCGAACTGAACACAGATCCCCAAGTAGTGTGTAAACCGGTGGACCCATTGAAGAACAGCTTTTGATGGTAACGCAAGTAACGAACGGATGCTTGGCAATGCTGTGAACTCTGACAGGAAGACTTTAATTTGGATAGCAGTTGATGATTGATAACTTTCGAATGAAAGTTACTCAGTTTTTGGGGCAGATGGTAAAGTGGTTACTTATTTTAACTGTACTTTAATGTATCTCATAATTTAATTGGTGTATTGTAGTTTTCAGTTCTTTTTGTTTTCCAGTTTTTGAAAATGGTTTATCCAAATCCGAAAAAAAATAATTTAAAAAAGTCACTATTTTCCTTGTTAATTTTCTGCAGAAACTATTTTATTTGTAACAATTGCGCTTCTTTGCTTCTCCGACGCCATAAATGACCATTCAAAAGGAAACCTTGACAATAGAAATGTTCGTGGCAAAGTTACGATGGTTCTACCGATCTCGGCTTAGGAAAATAGTTTAGTAATTGTTGCTGTGTGATACAGATTTTGATAGAATAGAGGGTAGTCAAGAAGCCAAAGCTTCCTCCGAAATAAAAATGTTATTCTTTGCTCTTACGTCTTTCCCCAGTTTCAAATGTTAAAGGAGATTAATTTACTTCACTAGCGGCTAGGTTGCAGCTACAATTACCAAAATATTTTGCAAACCCGAGCCCGGTAGAATCGTCGTATCGTTTTACGAACATTTTTATTGTCAAGGCCTCCTTTTGAATTGTCAATTATTGACGTTAGAGAAGCAGTCAAAAATTACCGTAAGACATGATATGAAGAAAATTTCTATCTTTCCATGAAAGTGTGTTGTCGTTTTCTATTCCTGTTTCGTGAAATGTTACTCAAAGCATTCGTCAATTTTATCTAGATTGTTATCGTGTTACATATGTACTCTCATTGCCTGAGTCTAAAGATCTTCCTATAAAAGTTTTAGAAAACAGCAAACCAAATCTGAAATCTGATTATAATTAAAAATGTTGGATTTACTGTGTATCGTCCATATTTACTGACAATGAGTTCAGGAATTTTACAATCTGATTGGATAGTGTTCTTGATTACAAGTACTGTAAAGTATTTATACCTCTTTCGTAATGCAATTGTTAATGTTAATCATTCCTCACGTAATGTAACCTTGTTATCTGTACCTTCAGGCAACCGGCTTCATCGGATGGCTGATCCTTTTTAGTTTCTAGAATTCTGGGGTGGGTCCGATTAATTTTACACCGGGAAAGGAAGTTCTCTTTATGGCACTTGCCAAAGAAAAGCGAGTGTTTGAAACGCCGCAATGCAGGGTTGGATCCAGAAAGTATTATTGACGGGAGGGGGAGGAAAGAATCTCAGTTCAGATCCAACAAAATATTTTTAAAATAATATTTATAAATGTTAACGTTAAATAAAAAATGTAACTTCACAATTTGTCTACTTCTTCCGCTGTGATGCGATCAATATGTGGTAATTATATCAGTAATATTTCAGCCACAAATTTATTCATTTTATTTAATTATTTAAAATTAATAAACGTTAAAAACTGTGTGTGGCGTACTTTGGGAAGAAAGGAAATCTGTACATGGTTTATTGGGCTTTAGGATCTCTTCCCTATCTCATATAACCACAAGCACACATAATGCTCAATACTGTAATCAACGTTTATGGGGTTATACACCAGTTAATACAGTACTTTGAACAAAATGTCTGTGTGGCTGAATCATTACCGAAAAATAAAAAATAAACATAGATCCCACTATATTCTGGTAATTGTTTTGAATAAATTGAGTAAATTTTTTTAAAAACACTTTGAATCATAAGGCCATACGTAACAGAAAAAAAGATATTTGGTATCTATTTATCAAATTTATTACAAAACGTATATTCTCCCCAAAAAATACTTCAATACCAAAATAGTCAACAGAAGCGAAACATTATAACAATGTATGCTCTAAATTTTTATATCATCTCCTCCCCTCCTTAGCTTGAAATTTTGAGTATACGTTGTTTCGCCTTCATACGTTGTTACATAATGTTTCGTTTCTGTTAACAACTTGGGTATTGAGAATTTTTTTTAAAACATTTTACAACAAATAGATAGCTAATTTCAATTTGTCTTTTATGATGGCCTGTAGATTCATAATATTAATATTTACAGACATAAATGTGTTAATATTATTCCAAAAATACTGTTTTGGGGATCGCGCCGTGCATTCTATGCCCAGGATTCGCCGTGCCACGACGGAAGTGACGATGGAAGCAGCGGCGGGGGCGGCACGGGGCAGGGAGCCGGGGCGCGGGGCGGCCGCGACGTCCCCGGCGTGGGCAGAGCGAGGGTCAGGGGCGGGTGGGCCAGCGCCGCCGCTCCTGGGTGGTCCCCAAAGCCAGAAGTCGTGGCATGCTCGACGGGGATGCTGGCCTCATCGATGTTTTTTCTGCGGCGCGTTCTCTCCCCAAATGTGAAAATAAGAACCTCGTCTTGCAGCGATTGTTAGGCGATAGTTTCTTTTGCTTCTTTGTGCGCCGATTTTGGGGGTGGTAATAGTTAAACGTCGTGGAGTATAACATTTGAAGACTTCCTAACCCAAATGAGGTTTGCCCACCCGCGGTGCATATAAAAAAGTACGTCTACATAATTAGTATTGGTTATATGAAACATGCACTTTTCTGGAAGTGTTTTCTTTTTTTCGTGTTCATATGTTTGATAATCAAGTTGAAGTGTGGGTTCGTCACTAGAGAAAAAACGTCTTGTTAGAAAAATCGTTAAATGCGAAAGTTCCAAATAAAAAAAACTGAATTTCGTGGTGGTTCGTTGCGGCTAATTAGAGTACGAGAAAAAAATAATTGAAAAATGGAATGGGCTCTTGGTTTTATTAGCTTGTATGTATTGATTGTTTGCCAAGAGTGAGTATTAATTCATATCATTTCTAGATTCTCAAGAAAAAACAGGTCTAACTCTCAAAGGTAAAATTGAAATCGACGAATGATTTATTGTTTCGTATTAGCATATTTTTTTATTATTAATGATACAAATATTGTCTGTTTTTGTTAATGTCAAGTAAGTAATCATGAGTGGCTCTTTAATTATTTCAACCCCTTCTAGAAATACTAGAAAGTCGTACAAAGTGCTAGAAATAGTATTCTGATTGCACTGTACAGAAATATCAAAAACAAGTGTATGAATAAAATAGTAAGAATCTTCCATGGTTTTCGTTATTGTCATTGCAAAGTAAAGAGTAAATTAAATCCAAACATCTGACATTTATTGGTGATGTGAGACATGGTGCGAAAGCTATTCCCTTAGTATTCACTATGATTTACGATCACTTTCCGCTCATTTTATATGCCAAGCAGTTTCTTTTGAAACAGCTGGTCTTCTTCGTCACACCCTCCTCTTTATGTAAACGTATTCCCTCGAAATATGGCATTAGAATAATAAATTTGAAAATGAGTAAAAATTATGTGCAATATTGTGATAGTGATGTGTGATGTGCGATAACACTCATAGTGTACTAATGATATAGTAAGGGTGAGTATTTGGAAAAGAGGCTTCATTATAATTTCGTAAAATTTTATACCTCGGAGAGAATTCAACCAGAGGGCTGTAGCCTTGGGGCCGTCGGTGAATCATAAAGAAGCTTCTGCGTCCCGCCAACGCAGATTTTTTTCTAGAACCTCCTTCATCGAGGCTGACGTTATCGATTCCAACTCCCGTCGACTTCGCCCCAAGCCAGATCCAAACGTATCGAAACGATTACAGATGCTTTTACGATTAGCTCCCATTTTGCCGAAACACGTGGACTGGGCAGACAGGAATGAAAAATATATTCGGGATTCATTGTCAAGTAGCCGGAGGCCCTGCAGCTTTCCCTTTCAACACCACCTTCTCCTTTGTTAAAACGCCGCATATTTTTAAAACTTTCGCCCACTTTTCGTTCTGACCTGTGAAAAGCCACCCCGCCGCTTGAGGGTGAAGTTCGTTATCCGTCGAAAAGGGAAAGCGCTCGGGAGGTGTTTGATTGCTACTTTATGTTCGAGGGAGCCTCCTCCCACTTTTTTTCAAGAAATGCCATGTGAACTTTGAGGGCTTCGCGGAGACGTTTTTGAATCGTCTGGAATGTTCTTGGCTTGCTATATCTTATAATTCCACATATTAAGTATATCATACCTTATTAAATGAAGCATTGTCACAAGCTTCACTTTCTACTGTTCAGTTTGAATTCTCGATGACCACGTGCCAGGAACATCACTAGGAAAGGTGTTTTTACTTTCATCGACGCTGAAAAGAAAGTATTTACAAAATGCAGGGGTTCTGTTTGTGTCCGGAGGGAAAGGGTTATTTTCCTTTCTGACCGTAACGTTGAGAATATTCTTGTTTTTATGATTGCTTAATAACATCTATTTAGTATCTAATTTAAATTCTGCTTTTGTCTGAGTTTTTTGTTTCTCTTCATTTCTTATCATAAAATATAATCTTCGCACATCAAACGTATAAAGTTGACAAAACAATTGGGTAAACTTTATTTGCACTCCTAGCGTTTGTTTCCCCATCTCTTAAGTTGTTTCGCATCTTGAACCATGTTCTTGCAACTTATGATTAACGTACATTAAGCATATGTAACTAGATATAACCTACACATATTAGACAATAAATGATCAGTTTTCGCCACACGTGCAGTGACTATATCGCCTCCTTTTAATTGAAAGTATTTTTTCTTATATATCCGTTGTTCTGAGCAGGTCCAAATCAGTTTCTGTTATAGTCGTGGTCGACCAGTTGTGTAGCGATGAACCTGATCGCCATCCACCGCTCACGCCAGAGTTCCGTCTGATCTAAGTGACATTGGTGGTGGACGCAGTTCGAGTTTTTCCGTCTCGCATACCACTTATTCCTCCACCTTCTCAATATTGATATTACTCGTTACTCAATATTATTATCATTATCTGCTTATTACTCTATGTATCATCAGTACATTTAAATAAATTATTACTCTACATTAGGGAGTATAGAAAAGGTTATGTAATGATGCAAGCAAACGATATCAAATTTTCATAAAAATAACATATTGGGAGCCTTTGATGCCGAAAAAGTGTTTTTTGTAAACAACCCTCTCATGGATCTCGTCCGTCTGCCCTTCTGTCCGTTAACAACACTAGGTCTAAACAGCCCACTGAGTTTTCGTAAAAATGGATATTCACAATCAATCTCGTCGATCTCGTGGCCTGGTGAATTTGAAACGAATCTTTTAATTTTAGAGGTATTTTTCACAAAGCGTCTAATTTTCAAACCTTTCTCAAAACTGGCTCCAGAGTTTTAAAAAATTAAGATATTTGAATGACGTGATGTACATTTTGTTCGAAATAAAAGTATTTTCCCCGTCATTTTCAGTGAAATACGTCAAATATCCACAAATAAGTGAACACGATTTACTGAAAAATGACTCAATTTTTTTCTTGAAACCTAAGGTTTGGATGAAGCCCAATAAACAGAATATGTGACAAGTGCTATTTTCATTTAAACTTTCGATTTTTCGAAAATTAAAGATATTTATTTTTACGTATGCATCTATGCATGTGAATTGTTGAACGACCTGGCGACGGAACTGCTTCGTCGTTCTCGGGTGCAAAACCAAGGAAATAATTTTGTGGATTTAAAACACTAGCATCTGCATGTCTTGGGACAATTAGTCGATCTCCAGCTGATATACCGGCCTCAGGCGGCGAAAAAACAGCAATTGAATTCAAATGTCCGAAATTTTCGCAGGGATTCAACTAGTAGCTGTACATTAATAACCGTTACAGATAATACGAAAAAGTATGTGCTCTTTAACACCACTAGATCCACTTCAATTGTGATTCCATTTTTCTATTTCTCATCATTTTGATACAATGACTATCACTGAGATTCTCTGGCAATAACTTAAATTATTCTTCATTGCAGTTGCCGTCACCACTGTATATGCTGGTGCCGTGAAGCTGTGACAGTGTCCCCTAAAGAGAAAGTTTTGGGACAGTACTTCTGGGAAATCATTCTGTTCCATCACAGTGAGTATGCTATTAATTATTAATAGCATTTTCTTTAAACAGTACCCAATATTGAGAGTTGTGCAGATTTTCACAATGCGTATTCTTTGACATCCAAACAGTCATTCGAGTAATTGGATCGCCTTCACTGTCCCACGACACATGAAGTATACGAAAGCCCTCAAACAGTTTGAAATAACAATGTATGACATTCTGCTATGTCCACGGATGTTGCCGAAACGTTTAAAAGAGCGAAAGTCTGCCCAGATGACCGTCAAAAAATCATTAATGTAATTATTTTTCTCTCCTACACCGCCTCCAGACCAACGTTGTAGCCGAGGGTTCATATCCTTTGGGTCCGCTTCCACTGCCTGCGAAAGTGAAGTTTTCTTGTTTCCCATTGCCCAGTTCCCAGTTTTCTCGTTTCCAGCTCTAAGTTCACGACTGGTCTCCCAATAAGCGTGGTAGAGTAGTACTTGTGTGTGTGTGTGTGTGTGATTGTAAGGGGGAAGGAGGGGGCAAGGAAAAAAATATGCGCAATTCTTGGCCCGTTTCAAAAAGTGCTATTCCGGCATTCATCTGACATGAATCCATGGAAAACTACCCTATCGGCGCAGACGGCCTTCACTAATTCTCCTACAGTCAGTGGTTGAATTCGACCCAGCCATGTAGCTAATGTCGAAAATCCGCTCTCGTCGGGACTCGATCCCTGGGAGCTCCCGGTCAACGCTGCTGCAGAGGCGCCGGTGTTGCTATGCCTTCGTGAGCACCCGCACCTCCGTCGCCACCGTCGGCCGCCTCCGAGGCCGCCACAGCCACCGCGGCAAGACGGCAGCGGCAGGCGGGCGTCGTTCGGAGGCGTGCGGAGTCAACGCGTCCGCCCGAGCGATCGCGCGATAGTCGGGGGCGGCGGCAGGGAGATGAGGCCGGCTGAATCTGGTATTGTGCCGCCGCCGCCACCACCACCCCTCCCGCCCGCCGCCACGTCCGCCCCGCAAGCTGTCTTCACTGCGCCGTAAATTCCCTCCCTCTCGTTCGTCCGTCCGTCTTTTTTTCTCCTCCTAACTCTCTATTAATTCCATCCCTCCGCGCCAGATCACCCTCGCGATATACTTTCGGCCCTTTAACAGGAAATAGCATTAATTACTGATCGGTATCGAGGCGGGCGGCCCATGGGCGCCCCAGGAGCCTGGTCCGCCGCCCGGCGTCGGTCGGTCGGTCGGCCGGCCGGCCGGTCGTTCGCTCGCTCGCGCTCCGCCCCCGCGCCGCCTCCGCCTCCGCCTCCGCCCCCGCCCCCTCCCCGCCCGCGCCCGCGCAGCTCGCCCCCGAGGGCGCAGGCGGCGTGCCGGCCCTGCCGCAATTAGGAGATGCCCGCCCGCCCGCTCGGTCGCCCGCCGCCGGCCCAGGCAACGAAATTGAAATATAATTCCACGCAGCAGAAAAATGAAGACGCTACGCCGTTTTGATGTCGGTGCGCCTGTGTCGCTCTCCGAAGACGACTCCTCGTGAGGTGGGTCACGGGGAAGCGGTGGGTTGTCCGTTGGGTGACGTGTGTGTGTGTATCTGTGTTTGTCTGCGTGAGTGTATGGTCGATCAAATATCGAGTCTCGGAGGGTGGTTCATGTAAAAGCACTTTAAGCTCATTTCCCCTAGCATTCCCTCAGGGTCTCCTTTGGTGGGGTCCCCAATAATTTTGAAGCAACATTTTATATTAGTTCCAAAAAATGTGAAAATATTCTAAATGTAAGTATTTTTTACTGTTGATATATTAACTTAAATCAAAATTTAAAACTTAGATAATGCGTTGTAAGAAGTATTCTAAATTATTGAAATTAATTCATATTTTATTTAAAGAAGAAATCGCTTCATAGGATACAGTGAAATAATATTTTGAGAAAAAAATCCTTATTTAAAATATTTTCCAATATTTGCTAATGGCGTTGGACTCTTGCGGAAATGATTCTTGAAACTGATTTCGCGGTCTTCGATTTATAAAGTTTTAATAATCGATTTATTCGCTCTTATTTGATTGGAAATCTGAACTTTGCATCAACCACACATGTTTTTAAACAGAAGAACTGACCCCTTATTCATAACATTATATTTACGCAGCAAATGGGTATTTTCACGTTTTCGAGTGGATCCCATAGTTTTGTCATACTTGGAGCTCCTTAAGATATCAATTCATCTTTGCGAATGTTCCCTTGTAAAGAACGTCCGTGTAAGGTGTCCGTACGGTTCGAAGGCGCGGGTTAGGAGAATTCATCTCCGCAGTTCATGATAGACTAAAAAATATGTGTAATTCCATTTGAAGAGATACGAAGTTACCTCAATATCTCGTAAAAAACAAGTGATAAAATAGAAATGAACGTGTATTAATTAGGCCCATTCCCTCACGGATTTCCGTGAAAACTGCATTGCAATAACTTCAACCGTTCAAAAACTGCAGAAGGTGCGTGACTCGGTATATTAACGTGATTTAACGCCGATGTCTTCTTAAAATTCGTACAATACTATTGTTTTTTCTTAATGTATTATATATAAAGAAATGTTTTTAATGTATTATATATTTAGCAATATCTTTAATTACAAAACACATCCTACGCAAGTGGAAATTTTGTGATAATGAAGTACCCATTAGTAATTAGTTCATCGGTTCATTAACATCAGTTAATTGATTTAATATAAAGTCAGAATTAATTTCATCTAATTTATATTGGTGTATTGATGGTTTAGAAAAAAAAGTAGCATCTAATTTACCATAGTATCAATATTTACCGTTGAAAGTCGTAGTAGATATAAGAGGTGATGTACACAAGTCGCTGTATTCTTGTAACGTGGGGTGTACGTGTCTACCTCTGATACAAAAACCGGGATCAAGCTGCAACAACGCTATAAAAAATATAATTTAACCCATCTCCCAAAAGTTGGATATGCCGTCCAGTTTCTCCAGCCCAGAATTAACCACTCGCTTCCCAAACGGCTTCTCGGGACAATGGGCACCTTTCATGCGGAACCGATGGAAACGCTTAGCTGGTCGAGGGCTGATGTTAGCTATCTTCTTCATCTATGTTTACTTAATTACACCACATTTTCTTTGAAGTGAGAAGTGGGCGGGCTTAACCCTTGAGCCTAAGCGTGGATGCCTACTGTGCTACGTACAGGTAAGGAAGACTTTACAGAGTTTTCAATCGAGAGCATAGTACGTATTTTGAAAAGCACTGAAACGAAATAAAGTGCGGTTTATTGCTTTATTTTGCGGATGCGTGAAATTGAAAATGTGCATGGATTGGTTGCTGGAATGCTTCCGCAGTGCAGCTTCGATTACTTTACATGGTATGAGATAATTCAGAGATGATGCGTGCACACTCGTGATTGCGATTCGATGTTACTAACTTATCGTTGATTGCATGCGATGCAATTCGTTTCAGTATTATCTCAAATATGTTATAAATATAATATTAACCTAAAATAATTATTACCGTATTGTAGTTTTGTGAACATTCGACATGAAAACTCAAATGCAGAAAAAAACGCCAAAAACAATTTTCAACACAATCGAAAACACAGTACAACGGTTTTAAGAAATGATTTCTTAAAATTAATGTATACTTTATTATAAATTATTTTACACAGTTGTACTGAGATTGCAAACAAATTATTATATATATTGGAGATATTTTTACTGAAGTTGGGTGTCCGACAAGTTGTGATTACACTGATATATTTTGACGAAATGCTCTCGTCTTTGTACGAGCTAGCAAATGCTTCAGACTTCTAAACACAGGCATTAGGGTAGACAAAATATATCAGTATATTTGATGTTAAAAATGATATTCGGCGTTTCGTGGAAATTGTAATAAGGAAGGAAATTGAAACACCCTTTGTAACGAAAATTTTCCAGAAAATCCCGGGTTGCTTCGATCTCTCGTTCGGAAATTAAACTAACAAACCGCCTACCCGAAGCACATGTTTAAGCAGCAGTCTCTTGAGGCAGAAAACACGGCACTTCATCACATCTTTGTGAGCCTCTTGGCCCCCGTGGCCCCCTCTCGAAAATCCATTGTGCGCTCCACTTGTTAACATCTCGGACGCACTCTTCCTCTGATGCCGCGCGCACCGCACAATCCCGGCCACGTCCAGTCTCCTTTTATTTTCCCCTCCGCTCCAGCCAGCAGCCCTTCCGGTCGGGGCGGCGTCTCCTCGCCTCGAAGAGGGCTGCGTCCCGACGCCTCTCCCAGCCCGAGGAGATAGGCCAGGGGTCAGAGGTGACCGGAAGAAGCGCCTCCTCCGGAACTGCGTCGGGAGAAGACGCCGGGTTACCCGGGCCCCGCGGCGATCGGGGTCGTTCTGCCCCGTCTGCGTTCCCTCTTCAGCCTCGGCCACCGCGTTTCGGTTCTCCTCCCACGCAAGCGGATGCTCAAGGGATGGCAAGGCGGCTTCCCCACTGAGAGACACTCGCCCCTGCTCGAGTTGACCAACCCATCACCGTCCCGCCCCGCCTGCCCCGTCTTGCACCTCGCATGCCCCGACCCACCCTACTGGCCAGCAGTACCCCGTCTTACCCGGCTGTATCCGGCCCTACCCGGCTGTATTCGGCCCTTCCAGGGCTTTCCGACCCTACTCGGCACTACCCATCCCTACCCGACCGTACCAAGTCCTACCCCGTCCCTTTCTGCCTTACCCTGCCCTTCTCCAACCTACCCACCCCACTCCACCCATCCCCACCCCCGCCCACCCATCCCCATTCCCGTCCCTCTTTACCCGGCCCCGCCTAGCCCCTCTCTGACTCCTCGCGTCTCATCTCGTTTTGTCTTGTCTCAAGGTATATTTTGAGACCCCTGGCCGACCCATGGCCAGACTCGCCTTCACCGCTCAGGTTCGAACCCAGTACAATCCCCAATAAAATTTGTCCCCATCCCAGTGAAGTTTTCCCTCGTGTGATTCCACCATTGCCACATTTTTATGTTCATTACTCTCTTCATTACAATATTATCATCGTCAACAGATCTCAACACAAATGTTTTTCTAGGGTGACCCGTCGTGCTTTCTAATTTTAGAAAGGCCATCGGGTTGTCTCCCTGAAGAGTTTTCAATAAATAAGTAAATCAATAACTAAATAAGTAAATAAAATACGTAGGTATAAAAGTGGACGAGGTCGCTCTCTTACTGGCGGCACCACCAACGGTGGAGGGCCGGCCCATGTTCGGGTGTCGGGCTTTCAGCCCTCGGTAAACGGAGTGTAACTTCCCCTCCGCGTCCTCACTTCGTGTCGGCCGCCTTGTTCCGATTATCCTCTCCCGCGAGCGGATGTTCGAGAGATGGCTTCCCCGCCCGCCTGAGAATCGCTCGCCCGGGCTCGGCTCGCCCCGCCCAGCCCCGCCCCGCCCGGCCCCGCCCTTCCCCGCCCCGTCTCGAGGTGGATCTTGAGGCGTTCGTCGGCTGGGCGTATGGAGTGGCCCGGGCATTGAGAGGGCCGACGAGAGCTCCGGCCTTCATTGAGCTCGCTGGGCGCCCGAAGGTTCCTTGCTGGTGAGAGTGAAAACGCCGGAAGGGCCGCGGTCGTTGAGGTCTCTGAGTGCTTCCGGACGGAGATGGCGATGCCGACGAGGCCGAGGAGCAATGCTGCGAAGAGCAACGAGGCGCCGCGCCGCTTGAACGAGGACTAATACTGCGACAGGGATGGCTGGCGGGGCGGTGGAAACGGTGGTGCTGGCGGAAGAAGTGGAGCAAAGGGTGGGGAGTGGCGGGCGTGGTGGTCGGCGTGGAGACAAGCGTCGAGAGGGCGTGGAGGCGGGCGTGGAGGCGGGCGTGGAGGCGGGCGTGGAGGCGGGCGTGGAGACGGGCGTGGAGGCGGGCGTGGAGGCGGGTGTAGAGGCGTGGAGGCGGGCGTGGAGGCGGGCGTGGAGGCGGGCGTGGAAGCGGGCGTGGAGGCGGGCGTGGAGGCGGGCGTGAGGCGGGCGTGGAGGCGGCGGGCGTAGAAGGCGGGCGTAGAAGCGGGCGTGGAGGCGGGCGTGGAGGCGGGCGTGGAGGCGGGCGTGGAGGCGGGCGTGGAGGCGGGCGTGGAGGCGGGCGTGGAGGCGGGCGTGGAGGCGGGCGTGGAGGCGGGCGTGGAGGCGGGCGTGGAGGCGGGCGTGGAGGCGGGCGTGGAGGCGGGCGTGGAGGCGGGCGGGGAGGCGGGCGTGGAGGCGGGCGTGGAGGCGGGCGTGGAGGCGGGCGTGGAGGCGGGCGTGGAGGCGGGCGTGGAGGCGGGCGTGGAGGCGGGCGTGGAGGCGGGCGTGGAGGCGGGCGTGGAGGCGGGCGTGGAGGCGGGCGTGGAGGCGGGCGTGGAGGCGGGCGGGGAGGCGGGCGTGGAGGCGGGCGTGGAGGCGGGCGTGGAGGCGGGCGTGGAGGCGGGCGTGGAGGCGGGCGTGGAGGCGGGCGTGGAGGCGGGCGTGGAGGCGGATATTTGATATTGCCCAAGCGATCTGGCTGATGTCACGGCCCCTTGAATTTGAAATCGATATTTTCATTTTGGGGTGCAGCCCATGGAACAGTTTCCAAATTTTCAAAAAAATGTATGCATTGTTGGTGATTAAATATTGTTGATGGATAGTATGAAGGATATTTAAGAGACTGGTCTGGTTCCATGTTCGTTTAAAACTCTGTTTTTTGAAAATTGCAAAAGTTTTAATTTTTTTCGCCGTCTTTCTGCAACTACAATATTAAACAAAGAATTTTTTCCATTAATGAAATCTATTCCTTAGAAATAGATTTTGAAAGAAATTCATATCCCATCTTTCAAAAATTTGAGAACTTTCCGCGTAATTTTACGTGAAAGTACGGGCGAGAAAGTATGTGCTGTTTTAGCACCAATAGTTTAAATATGAGTTGCACCCGTTCAACATTCTTTCTAAAGAGTCGGGAAGGTTTATTCCACCTGTCCTATTTGGTATAGTGGATATGCTCAACATACAGTGTTCGAATCCCAGCGCAGTCAAACATTTTTTGGGTTGGAGGCACTCTAGTAGCACCACCAGTTTTAAAAATGGCAGTCTGTCAGTTCCGTCGCCAAATCGTCCATTCGTTTGATCATCTGCTCGTCTTTATATCTTCATCATATGAGTTTGTATTGGGTTTCATCATACACTAATGTGCAATTTACAGCGAATTGAAATAAAAGAATATTCACAATTTGTCTTATACTCATCTAGAGGTTTCTTTCATTTTAAAATGTTTTATTGTAATGTACTGTTTCTGTCGCCTTCATTTGTATGTGTCTAGCTTCAATTAATGAGTGCATATTGTTTCCTGACGTATTTGCCTATAAACTGAGACTTACGATCACAGTTCTTTCAGTCCATCTCTACTCAATCACGATACTGTATACGACGTTTATATTTAAGAAAATTATGTAATACTGCGCGAAAAACGGCGAATTCCCGGTAGAAAACCTCTTTTTACAGGGCTGTGGTAACGAAAAAGTGGATAAATCCAGTTGCTACATTTAGAAAAAATATCCTCTAACATGTGGCCAGAATCCATGTTTGTGGGACCTTGATACTAATGGTTTTGATTTAAATTTGTTATTAGATGGTGTAAAGGACGTTTAAGAGAGTGGCGCAGGTCTCTTGTTCATTGAAAACCCTAATTTTTCGAAAATTGCAAAAATTAATTTTTTTCGGCATCTTCCTACAGCAACAATTATCTATATAAATTTTTTTCTGTATGAAATTTGTACATCAAAAACAGATCATCAAATATGGTCATGTTGAATTTTTCGAAAACATGAGTATTTCTTTTAGTAATTAGGCGTCAAACTTAGTCACCCTCTCCGAAAATCTTGCTCTTCCTGATCGTAATTTTCGATTTGCGCTCCGTGATCGTGGTTTGAGGCCGTTGATTGCTATGTAAGTTAGAATTTGTACATTATTTTATATTTTTGTTCGTTTCTTACATTGAAGCTTTTGTTACACTTTACAAACGCATCTTTTAGAAATTATTTAAAACCTATTTGAACTATATATGAAATAAAAATTGCTAGCATTCAGGGAATATGAGATTGGAATGCGATAATGGCATTCCGCGTCACTACTTGCGAAGTTTTGTGAATTAGGTCTCATTGTCGTGACATGATTTAGCTGTATGAAAAGCAGTTATAATTGTCAAAGGGTAAATAAGAATAAGGTGGTGAAAACCGCCCTCAAACCAAATCGATAATTACGATGCTCATATGAATGAAAATAAAAATTGTCGTAGATTCTAAAAAAATCACTCTTCTAGGGCAATCTGTTGCAGATATACCCTAGAGTGTTCTTCATGTTTTATTTTTTTCTCAGCTTCTATTCAATTTATCAGAGTGAAAACAATTATACGGTGAAAAATAGGTGAATTTTAAGGCATTTTTGTCAACTAATTCTAAGTCTAAATTCAAATATAAAAAATAAATAATTTTAAATGAATTTTCGACTTGATAATGTTGGAGTACTGTCTCAGTTCCCCCTAGAATGTGTCTTATAACATTCTATAACATATTTTTTTCAGATTTTCAAAGAATGTGGACGATAGGGAAAAAAAATTAAAACCAATTTTATCAGTTCAAAAATTTGAAATTCGCGCCAAAATGTGAATGGAAAAACGCTTTTATCAATATTCAAACATAGATTCAATCACGGCATATGTACTTCAAATTTTATGTGTTCCATCATTTATGAACCAAACTCAATCGGACTATCCATGGTGAAAGAGATGTGTGGGCTCTCGCGCATCCGACCTCAGTCAATGAGCTTCTAGCACCAGTTTGCGTCATAATATTAGCGTGAATTTTAAATGCAAAAATTATCACAGCTGAAAGTTATTGAAACAGATAAGCACTTCTTTCTTTTTTTTAATATTTCATATTTATTTCAATTACACCTTTATCCTGTTATTTTTGGTAGGTCACCCTTGAAAATTATGACTATACGCCACTTTCAAAGTGTTTCTTAGTACTTCCAGGTAACATTGCAGCCAAGGTCTGGTCTCAGTTTTCAACCGAAGTGCATGACTCTTTTCAACCGTGTTGTGGTCACGTGGTTCGTGACGCAAACTGGCGCTGCGCAAAACGAGTTGAAATCGGTACATCGGAGGAACCCATCAATCTCTTTCCACCGAAGGAATATCGGTGAAACGATATTATTGTGAACGTGCGAACGGAAGTCGCCACCTGGGATGCAGCTCCTACATAACTGCGATCATTCATTATTGGGCACATGCTTGTTACTTGGCGAAAATTGTTCAACTGACAAAAATTTTGAGTAGACTGTTTATACATAAAGCTCCGTGTGATCGCAGTTATTGAAGAAGACAGTGACAATGATTATTGCCAATTAATGGCGTATGATTGTCTGTCAATAATTAATAAATCTACAACTGAGTAAATTGATTTACATTATAAACATAAATTATTAATATTCCTGAAGCCGAGTAATTCGATTTATATTAAAAACAAAACATAAATCTAAAAAAAGGTGTTTGATGATTTTATTTCGATAATATAAATACTTTCCACATAAAGACAAACATTTGTCAGCAAAACGTAAATCAGACTTTTTCTGTGAGACTTTTCAGTAATTTAAATATAAATTGTTTAAACATTGGTGAAAACATTCCTATCATATTTTGGCGCGAATTTCACATTTTTGAATCGATAAAATTAGTTTTAATTTTTTTCACTATCGTCCACATTGTTTAAAAATCTGAAAAAATATGTTATATTTTTTTCAGTCTGATGCATTCAATAGAAGCTGAGAAAAAATAAAACATGAAAAATACGTTTCTTGATGTACCTCTGCAACAGATTTCCCTAGGAGGCTGAAATTTTTGATAATCTACGGACGTTTTTATTCTCTTTTATATGAGCATCGCGATTATAGATTTGGTTTGGGGGCAGTTTTCACCACCTTATTCGGCTATACACTTTGTGATGATATTTGCTTGAAAATATTTAGTTTTCGCATGAAATGCTCTACCATTTGTAATGAGTTTTTAAAACATGACGTCTGAGATGTATTATTTCGGAGAGAGATTGTGGTATAAATAGTATTTCGTAACCATTACTAAGGGCGAGAAAGTACGTGCTCTTTTAGCACTAGTTTTTTACTTTGATATTCTCTTTTCTGTTAATAACATGTCTCTGAATATTAGACTGTATTGCGTATATAAGTGGCAAGGAAAATCATCTTGTTCACAATAATAAAATAATTGCTTTTAATGTAAGAACCAATGTAATTTTACGGCTATGATTTAATAGTTTTTTGCTGTCTCAGAGCTTCAATTTCTTACGCTGACTGAACGTGTTCTGCATCGCTAAACACATAAGATATATCTGGAATTATAGTGCAACTCCTATCCATTTAAAATTTATATTATCATGATTTTAATATATTTTCTTGTACTTTTCCTTCTATCATTCTTTATTTTCTTTCCAGATCTGCCTATTATTTTAAATGTATTTACATCCTTGAAAAAAACTGCAATAAAATAAGTTGATTTTGTATAATATATTTCAATTTTGGAATGCTTGATGTCATTAAGTAAAGGTTTGCGAATTTTGCGGCAGCGATAATAATAGCTATAACGATTATGATGAAGGCAACTATATTTGCGTTCGTAGCCATGTTTCTTTTTCAAACACTGCCTATTACGTTTCTCTTGAACATCATACTACTACAGTGGATAAACGCAGGATGCTGAGAGCAAATTCATGTAATGTCGAAATTTCTTTCCTCATTTGAGTTCCCGGCAGAGATGAAAGCAAACACCACCACAACATGTTACTAAAAATGTTAAGTTCGGAAATATTGGAAAGTGTATTACGCACTCGGTACGTCTATCGCCAATAATTACAATTAAACCGGAATTAGATTGGTTATCCGTATTCTTCATGTAAATTCATTCATGATTATGACATCATAAAGAGAAATTATCCCCAGTGGCTTCCTAATTAAGAAAGCAATTTGGGATTATAACAGTCATCAGGAAACATGACGACGAAGACATCGAGCCTAAAAGGCACTGCTGAACCGGTCATTACTTCGGCTCTTAAATGAACTCATTTGAATCGGTGTTCGATGAACTTTAATGCGGCGATCTGTTATTTCGTCGTCGCTTTAGGACAACCCGAGTCAAATGCGGTTTCTTGTAAGCACTACACATCCCCCGTCACTTCACTTCCGAATTCTTTTTAAAATAGTAAATAAATGCTTGTTCAACTTTAAGGGATGGTGTGAATAGGAGGAATCCGATAAGATACGGAATAGAACTCTTACACTTATTTTTGAAAATTTCCTTCCTTTCACAATGTATTTAAACCGAAGATTATCGTGCATGCTTGAAATCAGATACAAAAGTCGTTAGAGACAACGTTGTGGTATGAATATATTTTTAAAAGATAGAAGTATGCCTATGATAGTTAAATATTAGTATAAAGGAATGTAGTAATTTAAGTAAAATGGGAATTAGTCAAGTAAAAAAAGCATAATCTTGATCAAATAATGAAGAATAAGTGAAAAAAATTTAATTTCTTATAAGTCACTTTCAACGTATGAAAATTACTCTATAATCTTATGGCGAAAATTATTATTTTAAAATTGCTCTCTTCTTTTATTTTTTAAAAGTGAAAGTTATGTGAATTATCGATGATTCAATAACAAATTCGATAAATCCCGTATTAGAAAAGGATTTTATTGGAAATATGAATACGTAAATTATAATTTAGTATTACTGAAATGCACGTCGGACACAGCCTATTACGATATATGTAAATAAATGAATAATTTGTTTCTCATTATTCAAATCCCTTAGTTTCTATAATTCTAGTAATGAATGTATAACGCAAATAAGAGAGCAATTGTGAGTTGAGAGAATCATACTTTTCTTTTTTTCATTTCATTCACAGGCGTTCATGCATCCGAGGGTATGCCCTTGGAAATGCTTTTAGTATCACAGCTACAAAGAAACCGATTCCTTACTGCCAACGAACAGTTCCACAACAAAATAACCAAAGGGCGTTGGACGACGCGTCCGTAGCCAGGCCATCATGCATTCTAGGCACAGAAGGCGGTTGAGAAGCAAACCTTATTTCATGTGCCTCTGGGAGCACTCCACGTTAATTCCCCTGATCGTACATCAATTATCATACGTAAAACGGCCCGAAGGTCTGACCACCGCGGACCACCCCTGCCCACGAAAAGAAATAAACGGCCTGGCCTGAAATGCAAGGAGACAAATTTTATTATTCCGCTGGGCTGGAATAAACATGAACGGGGCTCGATATTTCTTTTCGGTGCTTGTTCCAGGGCTTCGCGTATAAACGTACAAATGGTTGGATCATGAGGTAATTCATAGCCTTCAAGCCCATAGGAGCGCCATTTCCGAAAACGCGTGTCACTCTTCCTTTTCTCGGCGGGCGACCGCTCCCCGGTCCTAATGATTTGGAGGCGGGCGAAACAAAAGGAAGAGAAGACGGACGCGCGCGGGCCCGCCGTGGAAGGGGACTGATCGCGAGGGAGAGGATGATCACACACACTAACAAAATGAATTGTCTCGTCAAAGCGCGCGCTGGCACGACCACACAGATCCGTGTCCAGATGAGCGGCTTGACGAGCGCTATTCGTCACTGTCGGCTGGGAGCCCGTCCGCTGCCACCGCCGCCTCGCCCTCCGCCTTCGCCTCCGCCATCGCCATCGCCATCGCCACGGCCCTCGCTGTACTCTCCACCTTCAACCCTGCCGGCGCTTTCGCTTCCCACTCCTCGTCTCTATTCCCTTCACCACCACCACACGCTCTCCCCTCCTCTCCTCCTCTCCCTTCCTTCCTCTCTCCTCCTCTCCTCTTTCCTCCTCTCCCCCTCTTTCCTCCCCTCCCCTCCCCTCCTCTTTCCTCCCATTCCCTCCTATCCTCCTTCCTACACTCCCCTCCTCTTTCCTCCCATTCCCCGCCCCATCCTCTCTCGTCCCTCCCATCCCCTCTCCTCTCTCCTCCCCTCCCCGCCCCATCCTCTCTCGTCCCTATCCTCTCCTCCCCTCTCTCCTCCCCCTCCTATCTCCCCCTTTCTCTTCATCGGTTCCCTTTCCTGGTTCCCTTATCCCGTTCCCCTTTCCTTTTTTCCTCCTCGTTCCTTCCCTCGTTCCTCTTCTCCGTTCCTCTCACTCTTTTTCCTCCTCCGTTTCTTCTTTCCGTTTCCCCTCCTCGTCTCCCTCCCCATTCTCAATCCCCGTTTCTCTTCCCTTCCACCTTTCTTCGTTCACTCTTCCTTTCCACTGTCTCCTTCCGCTCGTTCTCTCACCTCCATTTCTCTCCAGTCTCCCAACTTCCCCCTCTCCTCCCTTTTCGACTCCGCTAGCCCTTCCTCTCCACCTTCTCCTCCGTTTCAACTTTTCAGCATCTGCTTTCCTCCCCCCATCTACTTTGCCTCACTTTTACCTCTCTCTCCACCTCTACGTGTCCTCCACCGGCGCCTTCTCATGCGCCTCCTCCACTACTTCTTCCCCTGCCTCTCCTTCACACTTTCCTCCTCTCCGTTCCATTACATAGATCTCCAACCCCATCATCACATCCACCTCCAACTCCATCCGCATCCTCACCACCACCGTAGCCTCCACCTCCACTCCGTCATTAATGTTGTTGGGAATAACGCCGCCGCTAGCACCCAACGCCGATTCCAATCTTGGATAACCTCTCCCCTTGTCATCGCTCCGGCTACCGTTTTCGCCCATTACGCAACCTCCGTGTCGCCTGATGGCGCCGTTTGTCATGACACCCATGTCAAGAAATTGTCCCCTCGCTTCCCCTCCCTCCCGTTCCCAGATACCGCTTCGATCTAGAATGTGTTGTCACTATCTCTCAGCTCGAAGACAATAGCTGTAATTTACCTTTAATATTCATTCTTATTTTTTAATCATATTCTTTTATGAATGTTTTCTTATAAAAGAAGTTATGGAAACGCTCCAGCATAGGTGCATAAAGATATTTACTAATATAAAGTATATAATTTTCTCTGTCTTATCTCCAACGGACATAAGCAATTAGCCAGCGTCTCCTTAGCCTCTACTTAACAAGGCATTTGCGTACCTCTTGCCATTGTCGCTCCAACATCATTGTCATTTCCATCTCTATTTTTTTCTCGAAGAATGTCAGTTTCTCTGGTTTTCTTCTTTGCCTTCCGATTCCATCTCATTTTGAAGATAATCAAATATTTTTCCCGACCTTTGTTTAAAAATACTTATTTTTCCTACTTTTCATCCCCCCGTTTTCTCCCCCTCTTATTCCGTCATCTTTTCCTACTCTTCCATCAATTCTCACCTTTTCATTTCCTTTTTCATCATGAACCTCCCCGCCTGTGCCAATTAGTCCGCATGGGTTCTTAAAGCCCGATCGCTCGTACTAACACCTTCATTACCACTTGTTTCTCACATTGCCTCTTTTGTTTCCGTTGCTGTCTACTCTTGTCTTACAATCGCCTGGACATCTTTTTCCCCGCTGCAGCTCCATCGAAACCGCCCTGCCTCCACTGCTACAGTTGTCTGCAGCGTCATCGTATCCATCACCGTTGTCGCGGCCAGCCTCCACCTCTACCACACAGCCCATGCCATATCCACTCTCATTAGGCGAGTAGATCCACATCCGCCCTGTTGTCTGCTAAAGTCCGCTCCTCACAGAAAACGTCTGTATTATAAAATCATTACCGCAATTGCTGCATTTAAAGCAGAGGTTCTTTCTTTCATCTACATACCTTGAGCGTGCTGCGATCTCGCTGTTTTCGGTGAGCATATATTTTCAAATTCAAAAAGAAAATATAATAATATATTATTATTATTATTATTATTATTATTATTATTATTATTATTATTATTATTATTATTATTATTAGAAGAAGAAGAAGAAGAAGAAGAAGAAGAAGAAGAAGAAGAAATTCAATGCTTCTGGACAGAAATGCTTTTGAACGAGAAAGTATATTGCAAAAAGTTACTTCTCAAAAGTAATTCCATTGTACGCATTCCATTAATTGTTATTTATTTAAAATAAATATTACGTATTGACCTCTGACTATTTGTGTAATCGAGTGTTTTTATGAATTTATAGTATACTTTGTTTGAATAATCTCGTGCAGATATTTTCCCAATCCCGACAATTGTTTATTACATACGTATTATTGGATCATATCACATATTTAATACATATTTATAATTCATTTTCCCATGGAAGCTTCATTAGTAGGGCGCTTTAGCGAAAGAGATCATACGCGAACCACATTATTCTAAATGTATTTTTAAGGAATGTTCGAATTATAATCAATATTGGACACTCCGAACTGCAATTCTGTTCAATTTAAATTCCTCGAGAATGTTACCTGGTAAATAATTCAAATATCAATGAATCTCATAGATTTATAAATTTTAAACTACAAGATATTATGTTTGCATCCTTCTGCGTTTCATGGCTATCTCGAAATAACGGAGCCACCAGTTTTTTTTTATCAGAACTCATAATCCCCAAAAGCTGCTCCATGTGCCTTCCTTCTTACGACGCGTGCCTCCTTCTGGTAATCGCTAAGTCATCTAAAGACTTTGCAGACCTTCAACTCATCAAATTGCACTAGTTTTTACGTTCCATTTCGCGAGAAACGTTACCGATTTCAATCGCTTTGACGTTATTAAGAGAATTTTCTTTTCAACCTCACTGGTTTTCGAAATGTTCCGATAACGTCACACAGCACTTCAACTCCTATCTTTTTGTTCGTCGGAAATTCGGTAAGCAATTTAAAGGAAGCGTTCTCCTCTCCGAACCACGTTAATGAAAGTTGAGATGTGGCTGTAGGTTTCGAGAGTTTATGATCTCGGTTTTGCACATCCAGCTGGCTGCTGGAAATAAAAGCAAACGAAATGAACCGGGGAAGAAAGCATCGCTTTAAATACGAGTCTAGCGGAATTCCACAAGGGAAATAAAAAGCGGAAAACGACTTGAATGTGCCCCCGACGCCGAGACATAGAGATACAAGCTGCCTTCAGCAGTTTTCGTTGCAGTCTCGTACATTTTAAAGGGTAATTTAATTATCATATAGAAACTAAACTCTGTTAGTATATGAAGTGCCACATGCATGCGTATATAATACTTGCTCGCGAAGAATCTCGATGACCATTAAGAAACCGCTTCCGTATTAAAATATTCTGTGAATTCAGTTACGAAAAATGGCATTTTTTCATCAGTAGGATTTGCCTCCTTTTTATATCAGTTGCAGAAAGGATGTGATGCATGATTCTTGAAAAAAACGAAAAGTCATTTTCACCTTTGAAAAGAAGGTTAATTAAAGATATTAAATTAATATTTAATATAATAACAATGAAGAACATTAATACCCTTACGCTCTACCAACGGCAGTTAGTATTCTCTTTTATTGAAGCAATATTGAGATAAATGTGGAGGAAGTTAAAATCTAAAATAATGAAATTTTTAATATAATTTCATTACTTACAATAGAAATGTAAAGAATTTTTGTGACGCTGTGCTGCGACATTTAGCGAAATCTTAGACATAATGATGAAATAATTGTGCAATGTGAGATCACCTAACTAGTAGTGTGAATTCAAGTGCAGGAAGAAGTCAATCGTACATTTTATAATGTGATATGGATATGTGGCATAAGCACACGAATTTGTAGCGAAAAACTCAATTCAAATATAATACTCGCCCAGAACCATTGTTAGGTTAACTTTTATGGGTACAGAAATTGCTCACTAATTATGTCCAGTGGGTAATTTGAACGAAACTACTTAATGTTGCAGGATGTTGAAACGAAACGGCACCTCTAGAAAGGCAAGTTTAATAGAGCTTTCCCACACTACCCCAAACCAGGGTATAATCTTTCATATTTTCGAGCGAGCCCCGCCAAACGCTGTGGTATCGCAGCCAACGAGGCGCCCCGATACCACGCTTTAATTAGGACGAAGGCCCATAAATTTGCGTGGACAGGCGCTAGGTGGCGCGCTGATAGATGCGCTTGTCATCGCGACACGGAGACCCGGGGCGGCCGCCGGTACGGCCTCCGCCTCCGCGGCCCCCTCCACCCGCGCCGCCTCCACCGCCTCCACCGCGGCCGCCAGGCGCTGCCGGCGCTGGCATTACAGCCGGCGATCAGCATCTGCATAAACGCGCAGCGATCCATCAAGCTGATGGGCCACGCGGCCGCGGCCCCTGCCGATGCCCCCGCCCCCACCCCTGCGCCTGCGCCTGCGCCTGCGCCTGCTCCGGCAACGGCCACGGCGGCGGCGAAGACGCGCGCCCCTCGCCGCGGATGAGGTCAGGCCCAGAGCGCGCGCCGCCCGCGCC
>BLKR01004424.1:0-109351 GCA_011170035.1 Teleogryllus occipitalis | reverse complement strand
TTTTTTTAAGGATGTCCGCGTACGTCAGCGCGTCGTCCTTCTTCTCATCATCAGGGCATCTGGTCTGGGTGGCCTTTTCCGCGTTTTAGAACGCTTACGCGTTCTCTTACGAGTGACCACTTGCCACTCGGGCTCTTCTCGTGCCACTTCGGGCTGTTCTCGCGGTATTTCCGGAGAAGGTATTTCTGCCCGGATTTTATCTGCGTTTTTCGCAGTCTCCTTCCTTACCTTGTGCACCTGGGAGTTCCGGTTTCGCGAATGATCGCTTCTCGTTACGAGTACTCCCGCAGCCACCTTCTCAGGGGACGTCTGAGTGCATTCTTCTTTCCCAGTAAGTTTGTTGCACTGAGGATCTGGTCTGGGTGAACCTCCTTTTTGCAGTGCTACCACCTCATTAAAGTGCGTCTGGATCGAATACGCCAGTTTCTTGATCTCACCATGAACATTATGGCGAGGCTTAACAAAATTGAGAAGCTCGGTTATTTTCTTCTCAAGGCTACACAATGCCTGTTGTTTTGCAAGATCATCACTAGTAGCAAAGGGTACTACAGCAGCCCAGTGGTCCACTGCTGAAGTACTGCGGTCGCTGGTTGACGACGCCTGGGAGCCCGCTTGCTCACTCCCAACAGACGCCGGTACTGGGGATCCGGGCCCCTGCACCGTAAACTGAGATCCCAAAAGACCTTCCATATTGGTTTTTTGACTGGGGTGTCCTTCCCCGCCTGTTGGTCCGTAAGAGGTATTTTAATTGCCTCTTGACCTCTATATCTAGAGATTCCTCCCCTGTACGCCACCTAGGGACACGTCGCTTAGGGGTTACAGGCTCCCCCGGCTTCACCCTTTACCCTGGGCCAGGGTTGTAACCAACCAGACCGTATCCCGATATACTTTCGGGGCGCTCCAGTACGGCGGTTACATGCCATTCCGACAGGAAACTTGTCAGAACCCCCTTCTCTCGTCTGTTGGTCGACCCGTACCGCCGAAGGGATTGGTTACCACAGCCTTGGCACGGGTTACTCGACTCGACAGGGTCCACCTCTTGAAGGTGAGAGCGGAGTTGGGATGGAGAGGCTAGGAGACTCTCTTCAGCGAGTCTTGTAATCGCATCACATCCCCTTGGACCCCCTTTAATTGTGTGTTTGAAATATATTAATTGTGTGTGTATGTATGTATGTGTGTACGTGTGTGTATGTATGTATGTGTGTACGTGTGTGTATGTATGTATGTGTGTACGTGTGTGTATGTATGTATGTGTGTACGTGTGTGTATGTATGTATGTGTGTACGTGTGTATGTATGTATGTGTGTACGTGTGTGTATGTATGTGTGTACGTGTGTGTATGTATGTATGTGTGTACGTGTGTGTATGTATGTATGTGTGTACGTGTGTGTATGTATGTGTGTACGTGTGTACGTGTGTACGTGTGTGTACGTGTGTGTACGTGTGTACGTGTGTGTACGTGTGTGTACGTGTGTGTACGTGTGTATGTGCATGTGTGTGTGTGTGTGTGTATGTGTATGTGTATGTGCATGTGTGTACGTGTGTGTACATGTGTATGTGTGTACGTGTGTAATGTGTGTAAATGTGTATGTGTGCATGTGTGTGTACGTGTGTGTACGTGTGTGTACGTGTGTGTGTGTCTGTGTGTGTGTGTCTGTGTGTGTGTGTGTGTGTGGTGTGTGTGTCTCTGTGTGTGTGTGTATGTGTGTGTGTGTGTGTGTGTGTACCATTGTTCTGGTAAAAGATTTGTAATGGTCCTCACGCCTCAAACTGATGCAAAAAACTGAAGTGTTCAATAAATGAAAGTGGTCTATCAACATAAACACTCTTTTATTCACCGTAAAAGCTTTACCAATGGGAATCTTCTCCGAGTCAGCGTAGTCCAAATGCCTAACACGGAGAGTGATTATACTCAGATGCTTCCTCCGCGTGCGTCTGTACTCCATTGGCTCTGGCCCCGACCTCCCAGGTTGGGCCTCCTGAAAAGCGAGCGACCAGCTCGCTCGTTCCCTCCGGCTACCTCGCCGCGGTATACTCCGGGGTGGGGGTGGGGGACCACCACTTCAACTGCGTAGTGGATTCCAGTGCTGACTCTCCGGGCGGACTGCGCGACCAACCGACTGGCTCGGTTTGGCTACCTCTCGTACTGCCTCTCGTACGAAACTCCCCTGCGCGACACCTCAATGGAAGTGGACCTCTGTGTTATTGTGGCCGCCGTCTTTTCTATCAGGAGCGACGTCACGCCGGTGACTCGCCCTTCGCCTCCGGTTCCGAGAGGCTGCCTACACCGAAGCGGCGAGCCCAACCAGTGCGCCGCCCCGCCGTTCGCGCACCCATTTCAAAAGGCGCGCAGACATAACACTCACACTCGTGTTTTGCGAGGGTTTCAAACCGACAAGCTTATTCTCCACGCACAATTGCCGAGCCGAGTCTTACGTGGCCGCACTAATTGTAGACGTTATTGTTTGAAATATATTAATTTGGCAAAACCAATAATGTGACTAGAAGTGATCTTTGTATGCCTACGTCTTCTTTAATGTGCTTTGTAAGACTGAATCTGAAGCATTCTGAAATCATTTTTTTCAAAAGCAACAATGCAAACTAAGTTATTTTAACATTTAATGTAGCCACAACTCTCTCAGAAATCATTTTCACAAAATTAGCTAACTCTACAGAAGAACTTAATATTTTTATCGCGTTAACATTTTGTTTAGTAGTTTACTTTCATGTAATATACATCGATCTCTCATTTCCCAGCTACGAGATGACACAAGGATCACTGACAAGAAAGTAATTGGATTCCCACAAAGATTTTAAATGGAGCAAATAAGTGTGGGGTGACGCTTTAAATTTTTGCCGTCGTTAACATTTCAGGAAACACTTCAAAGAAAAATACAAAAAGGAATGTCACTTATTTAGCTACAAGAGCAAATAAAAAAAACAACAAGGGAAGTAAATTATTCAGTTGCTGTACAGAAAGGTGTGGAGAAGAAAAGAGCAGGGTGTATAGGATCCTTTCCACTGGTCGAGGGCGGCCTTACATAAGCCCAGACTCGCAAGCCTTTCTCATGATGTGATTGAATTTTTTACTTCGCATCGATAACTTCATAATTCCTTCCATCTTTACATATTACATTATTCCATTCATCGTAATTCGAATAATTGAATATTTATTTATGTGCTTCACTGTTTCTATTAGGACAGATCTCTTAAATTTTACTCTTTACTTCACGACGTGATACTCATCCACACTTCTATTTGATATTACAGCATTAATTCAGAGTTTATATGATAAATACATTAGTTCGTTTCATTATTTGCATTCTATGAGACCCTTTTGTTAAGTGACTTTTTATATTTTTATTTATCAAGATTAAACGTTGAAAAATGATGGAAACAAATATCAGTGTGAAGGAACGTCTTTGGTTTTTCTGGAACCGCAGACAATGATTCTGATTTCAACATTAAGCATCATTTCCAGATTATATTGTTTACAAGTATGTTAATTGTGTATTAGTAAAATTCTATTGATTTTCAGTACCTTAAACTTTAAGGCAATCAGTTGAATATTTTAAAACAATAATGATTAAATTGTATTTTATAGAAATAACTTGTTTTCAAGAGCTGTCACGACGCCACCGACCGGTCCTGCTCGCCAATCTGCCTCTCGACTCGTTTGTCTTATAATTTAAGATACCGAAAATCAACAGAATCATTTCCTGAATTCCGCAACATTACTTGCCAATGTTCATAAGCATTCTTAAATAAAGGTAATATAAAGCTATATTTAAGAAAAACTTAATTAAATTAAACCTTAGTGTAGATGGGTTTTCGTGTATAAAAATAACGAGCTCCATGTGGCCAGGAGGGTCTGTGAGTTTAGAGTCCCTAGATACAGACTAGTGACTACGTGTGAGTTGAGTGATCAGGTGATCACTGAACTCACACATAGTTGACTCTCACACAATTAGTTGACACACCATTGATGGAAAGCGAGTGAACTTACGAGCGGTTCAGGCAACGGGAGAGCAACATAGATACTCTTGTGAATAATGAGTCACACGATAATTAGAGAACTAAGCTGTATTAGATTTATTTTAGCATCTTCACGTGGAAATTAATTTCTCTTTTTCATATCAATTAGTATTTGTCAGTAGCGTAAAAATTCAATGTTATTGTTATTAATTTGAGTTAGTTTTTCCACTACATGCATTGCCTACGGGCGCTTGCGCAGTTTACATTGACATTTTCAAACGACTTCTGCATTAATAAATAAGTGCAATTTAGGGTAGTAATTGAAGTGAAAACTGTCAACTACTTTTGTAAATATTTCACTTTTTTCATGAATATTACAGAACAATTTGCCTTTCAGAAAACAAAACGTTAACTGCATTTCAATTTATCTTTCGTAATACGGGAAAAAATCCAACGAATGAAATACTACGTAATGCATATGTACCAAATTGTATTCACTTTTTTTATCACTTTCACTCCCAGGGTAAATTATAAGCAATATGCCAATTTTAAATGTCAGGGCTCTCTAATGGAGCGAACTTTAGTAATGAAGACGTTTAAATACAGAGACATTCTAAATCAAACATATAAGCAAGTTTTGGTGCACTTAAACGCTAGATGTCGATTTAGCCGAAACCGCTAGAGCATTGTCAACTCCTGGCGACAGTCTACTCATGACTTGCGTCTGTTCGAATCTTCATCTAAGACCATGCTTAGCTGCTATGTGCATGTGATTAAGTCTGAAGGACAGGCCAGTGTAAAGCAAACGGTGGTTGGTCCGCTCCGAATCTGACGAAACATGTAGGTAATATCTAATGGCTTTGCTATTTTTTTAAAGAAAAATGCTCACACAACCAGCTGTTGGCGCTATGGAGCGCTGTAGTAGTGTAATTAAGCAACATAACAATGGGTGAGCGCTATAAGTTGCAAAACATGCTACCAGAGAGCCCAAACAATGAATTTGCGGTTACGGACATGACAATGGGTAGGCGCTATGCGCACAAAATTAAAACTTGGAGTGAAGGGTTTCTGTCAACTTTTGTTTCAAGATCATTTCTCGTATACAGCTTGAAACTTCATAAGACAGCGACTTTTTGCGCAAACAGCCACCATCCCCAAGACGCTGCCTTCTACTGTAGGATCAATTTCACCTCCGCCGCCGCGCCACGGCAGCACCTCCTGAGGCTCTCCGGTCACCTTGTAATCCACCGCCCATTGTGGGGCTTGCTTTCTTCCTGTGACCCTTCCTGGCTTTCAGCAATTCTTTTCATCGTGCGAGGCTCGGAGAGGGCGTGCGGTATCGACTTGCAGCGCGGCGACGGCGGTCGACGGGTGTATTCACCACCTCCCCTTGTCTCGCTCGGGCTGCCCCACTCTGACACTGGCAATACCCTCTGCGGCGTCGCTCTACCCATCACTTTCGTCTTTGCTACCACCACCTCAGCACCTCAGCACCGCTACAGCTGTTAGGGCCACCGTCACCTTCATCACGAAAACTTTACCGTCTCCTTCACTCCCACCGCCGTCTCCTCCACTCCCAACACCGTCTCCATCACTCCCACCTCCGTCTGCACCTCTATCACATCTGTTTCCCCCATACCCACCACCGCCTTTTCCAATCCCACCTCCGTCTCCATCACTCCCCCTCCGTCTTCACCACCCCCACTTCCGACTCCACCACTCTCACCTCCGTCTCCACCACTCCTACCTTCGTCTCTACCACTCCCACCTCCGTCTCCACCACTTGCACTTCCGACTCCACCACTCTCACCTCCGTCTCCACCACTCCTACCTTCGTCTCTAACACTCCCACCTCCGTCTCCACCACTCCCACCTCTGTCTCCAGCCACGCCTCCATCTCTACTTCTGCCATTCCTGCTTCTGCACTGTGTCAGACGCCGCTATCGCAATCGTTACCTCCGTCGTCCACACTACTGCTTCGATCATCTCTACTATCCTTGCAGCTGTCACCATGGGCGTCACCACCGACGTGTCCGCTGCAACCACTCGCCCCCCAACACCAAAACCACCACAACCTTTTTGTCCTTTTCCGCCTCTCACAGTCTCAATGAACTGCGACAGTAGTGTAGTCTACAACGGTGTGACGATTGAAAGAGGCCGTTCGATGTGATTAGTCTCACTTACGTGTCTTCCATATGGTAATCATTTACATTTTATGTTTCATTGAAAGTTGCGAAATTCGATCAAATTTAGGCTATTAATAGACCTCAATTCTGATGTGTGTGCGAAGTTACAACCCAAACGAATTTTATGAACGAAAATTCGAGATCGTATTGTTGGGGTGATTCCGACAATTTTTGTTCTATTCTTCCAACATATGTACTGTACTATAGGAAGGAAAAGCAAATACCGTTTCATTTAACAAAGTACACTTCATTTATTGTGATTGTGTATGTCATCCAATAAGAATATAATTACATTTTGAAGACTAATTGTTGTTTTTATTTTGTTATGAAGTAGAATGTAATAGAGAAAAGAGCCCCATTTCGTGGGACAGCAATTCTACGAAAATTCGTTTTGTTTTCTCGGTCTCCTTTGTGGAAATGTAGTAAAATATCAAATGTGATCTTCTGAGAATCGTGTCAATATGAAACTAACCTCATGGTATTGATCCATCTGTGAATATTTGGAGGAAAACGATTTTGAAACGTCCAAAATTCATTCGCGAAAAACTAATTCCCGAAGGCGATTGTAAAATGTAAAACAATAAAAAGAATATGATTTTACTTTGAACAGACCCGTCATCGACTGTTTTATACTATACAATAGGATCTAAAAATAAATGTTTACTCCTTTGTTTTGTGAAAGTGAAAGGACGTAACATGCTTAGTAACTTTTTAGTTATTTGTTGATAAAACCAATACTTTGTCAGTACCAACAAGCGTAACAGTTATATTCATGTACAGAACAGATGTACTGAAGCTGTAATTGTTAATGATTTAATCATGATTTTGAGTGACAATCTGTCAAATATTACCATTTTTTCTTGAAAGCATTTTATGCTACCTTCATATTTTTTATTGTATTAGGAAGTAAAGGATGCACATGTTAACTCCCCTTTTTCATCTTCTCACATTCTCTTATTTTGATTTTGCATGTGTGATAATTAATACTTGACCTCACAGACGAAGTAAGATCTTATACTTGATTTAACGCAAACACAACGTACTTGATTTAACGCACGTTCTGAATTTTTTCTTTGATACCAATCATGCTGAGAAGTCCATAATTCATAAATATATTTTTAGCGTAAAACTATTTATCTATTATTTGTTGGTATCTACAGTTTGTACTTCTAATGGAGTACGTAAAGAATTTTTATTATTCTAGGCTTTCAGAATTCCTTGCATTCAATTTTGAGCCCTTCGATTGCTTTTAGATCTTCCTCCTGTGAGTTGAGTGAGGAATAGGAGGAATCTGGGTCCTCACGAAGCGCTCTCGATGCGGCGCAGAGGTGGTAATCCCGTCCTCGAGGCGCGCGGAGGGCCCATCGCGCCCTCTGGTGAGCGGACGTGTCCGGGCCATTGGAAGGGACGGCGCTCGTCGCCGCGAGATTGCGCCGCATGACGACCCGCGCGGCACAAGAGGGACGGGCTCTTACTGCGACTCCGTCGGTCCACGCCTCGCCCCCGCCCTCGCCGCCGCCCCCGCCACTGCCCCCGCTGCCATCGCCACACGGGCCGGCGGAAGACGGCGAACCGGAGAGGGAGACCGACATAAGGAGACGGATACAGAGGGAGAGAGTCAGGGAGAAAATGACAGGACAATAGAGGGAGACAGAGATAGGAAGAATGGTGGAGGTGGAGACAGAGACATGAAGATAGAGAGAGATAGAGGCAAAGATAGAGACAAGAAGATGGAGACAGAGAGAGAAGAAAGGGAGACGGAAGAAAGAGACAAAGACAGGAAGGTGGAGAGAGGTAGAGTCAGGAAGATGGAGAGAGGTAGAGACAGGAAGATAGAGAGAGGTAGAGACAGGAAGATAGAGAGAGATAGAGACAGGAGGATAGAGAGAGGTAGAGACAGGAAGATAGAGAAAAGCAGACGCAGAGAGATGACACAGAGATTTGAAGTGTGAGGAATTACGAAATTGAGAAACGGAACAGAATGCTTGAGAAGGGGATAATGTAAAACGAAGGTTTCGTAGTTAAGAGTCGAACTGCAGTGACTGAGGCGAGGGCACCGTGCCTGACAAATACTGCGCAGAATAAAGGAAAGAAAGATAGAAACGATTTGAAGTGGGTGAACGAGTTCGGAGGACAATAATTGGAGAACAGTTCAGTTGGGGAAGAGTTTCCGTGAGTCTGGAGGATGCTAAGAGATATGTTGGGGCGTGAGGACAAAGTGTTAAGAAATATTAGAAAAAAAGCTGCGGAGGAATAAATCCAGACTCCTAAGAAGAAAGTTGAGAGCAATAAAATGCTAAACACAGACGGAGCGAAGCATAGCTATTTGGCAGGATGATAAACAAAGAGATAAAATTGGCGGATCCAAAACGAAAATTAAGTATTCAATGATCTCAATAGACAGACATGGAATAGTCCGGAGCATCAGAAGAGAGAAGCATCGGAAGATGGTCAGAAGTATAGAATGATGCTTCTACATGTTTTTTATCTATATGCTCAAAATACGAGAAAAATAATAAATAATACAGAGTTAAAACATGTGTGTCCGTTAGTACGCCTTATTTTTGATCTTACAAAACGTGGAATTGTAAAAAAGGGGGAGTGAGTGAGACAGACGTAAGATATTTGAACGAGCAAAAAGAGTTTTGAGAAAACGAAAAAAAAGCTGCATCAGAATGAGGTCACGAGCGTCCAAAATAAGGAATTCAGTTCTTGAAGATATTAGAATATTCCTGTATGAAAAACTAAAAGGATAGAATGTTAAACACAGAAATAAAAGAGAGGGAAGAAAGTGACGGATTTAATTCACAAAGCGAGTTGATCAAAAGCAGAGAGAAGGATGACAGAAAGGCTTTCGAAACCAGTGAAAACGTTTGCAATTGAAACATATGAAAACAATAACTGTTCTAGGATGGAATGACCAGGATGATATGGCAGGAGAAAGAGAGAGAGAGAGACAGACAGAGAGAGAGAGAGGGAGAGAGACGGAGGGTACTCGAACTCAGTGAATGCGTTCGGAATGAAAAAATTTTTTTATAATATTGGACATCGCGCGAGAGTGAGATGCCCAGAAGGTTGGAAATGTGAGAACGAAGAACCAATGAGGGAAGGAAACCAAAGAGTTAAGCTTGACCTATCCAATGAACAAAAAGGAATTACTGAAGGGAGCGAGAGAGGGAGGGAGAGAGAGAGAAAGATACGGATGGCATTTGAACCCAGTAAAAGCGCTCAAAAAAAAAAAAACAAGCAGAGAATAAGGATTGACAGGAGTGAGATGACCAGAGGTTGGAAATATGAGAATGAAGAACCAATGTGGGAAAGAGGCGACGGCAGAGGTAAGCTTGCCCGATTGAACGAAGAAAAAGGAATTCCCAAGGAGAGAGAGGGAGGGCATTTGAACCGTTGAAAGCGCTGTGGGGAGGAGAAGGAGAACAATAGCCGCGCGAGGGCAGCGAGGGAGCGGATCGGCTTCCGCGGGGCGGGGGAGGGGGCGGGGGCGGGGGAGGGGGGCGGGTCAAGGTGAGCGCAGGGACGCCCACCCGGCGCAGCGGGCGCAGGTTCGGACGCACGTGCCGAAACGGGCGTTGCCGGGCAACACAGCCCTCGCCGAGCAGCGCCGCGGTCGCAGATCAATCCCTCCTCCCAGAGGTTTTCCACTCGCGTTCGGTTGCGCATCATCGCCCCCCTCTCCCTCTTCCCCTCCCCCCGCCCCCGGCGAGTCCTCGAAGCAGAACCGTCGCGTCGCCCAGTCCTCGTTCGCCCGGCAGAGAGGCGCCATGCGAGCTGCTCTCGACCCACCCGCTCCCGACCCCCACCCGACCCGCACCCGACCCGCACCCGACCCGCACCCGACCCGCACCCGACCCGCACCCGACCCGCACCCGACCCGCACCCGACCCGCACCCGACCCGCCCCCGACACGCACCCGCACCCGACACGCACCCGACACGCACCCGACACGCACCCGACACGCACCCGACACGCACCCGACACGCACCCGACACGCACCCGCCACGCACCCGACACGCACCCGACACGCACCCGACACGCACCCGACACGCACCCGACACGCACCCGACACGCACCCGACACGCACCCGACACGCACCCGACACGCACCCGACACGCACCCGACACGCACCCGACACGCACCCGACACGCCCCCGACTCGCTCCCGACTCGCTCCCGACTCGCTCCCGACACGCACCCGACACGCACCCGACTCGCTCCCGACACGAATTTCGAGCAGTACGACGGCGAAATAGCTATGAAATGAGGGTCAAATTTTTAAATCAGTTTTATTTATTTTGTGAATTGTGGAAATTATATTTATTTCATTTGATTTGATACTGAACCTAATGTCGAAAGATGGCTATCATTTGAAATATATGTTCGTAAGTGTTTTTTTCCTAGTGGATATTTTAACTTAACGGACCTGCTGCGATAGCTTACCGGTATCTCGGTTGCATCTTCATCATCGTTGACCGTGTGGTCCTGGTATTCGACGGTGGATTTTCGGCGCTAGCTACAAAGCTGGATCAACTTCAGCCACTACCCGGAGGAGAATTCTTGCGTCCAGCGTCTTTTCCGTGATTTCTCAATCGAAGAATTTCGAGCAAATGCCGGAGTGGTACCCTAACAAACGGCCCACAAACCGCATGCAATATTTCCTTCCCCATCCTTGCCCCCTCTCCCCCCTTACACACATTGACTTGCTAGATGCTCTATACTGCCACACACGAATGGTGACACGAATAGGGCTTGCTCCGGCTGCAAGTGTGCCCCGCTGGGGAGATATCTGGATGTGAAAACCGCACAGAGCACCAGATATTATGTACGTTTCTGCAGGAGAGGAACGCCATCAACTACCTAGGCTCAATGTAACTTTAACTTACAGGATTAATAATCTACGGTGTTCCATCCCGAATCAATAAAATGTTCCCTAAGTTAAGGGAAGGCTTGTGTCATCAAACTAATAGAATTTATTAAAAATCTATAAAAATCTTTTAAATATCAAAAACTATATAATGGTCTAACAATTGTTTTCGACTGTTTTAAAATTTAATTTTATAATTACCAAAAATTTTCCACTTGTCTGTCTGGGAAACGCCGCGTCCTAGGCACAGATGCCAACGTTTCGGCCGTCATGCCGCGACCTTCCTCCAGGCGAAATGCTGAGGAAGGTCGCATCAGGACGGCCGAGACGTTGACATCTGCGCCAAGTCTCCCGGTCAGCCAAGTAGATGCAGACTCCTGCCGCAGACCTTTAGACTTCCGTATTTCAAAAACGGTTGTGCTTCACAAACGGTTGCTATAATTTGGTCTGGCTCTTCAAACACAAGAGTCCTGGGTGGGAGGGAAGAGACGCTGGGCGACTGCGCAGCTCACACCTCTCACTGCGTTAAATTTGCTCAAATTCCTAAACATTAAGGAGTAAATGGAGGCAGTAGGATAAAATATAATGATTGGTATTCTATAATATTATTTGGGTTTTATTTACAGAATCTGACATTTATATTGCTGAACTCATTGTGACTGTTGTGTACTTTCCAATTGGATCGGAAATGTTTACAGTGAATTGATTTTAAAGATGGTGATTTGATTTTACTTTAATTGCACGCAAATATGGATACAGTAAGAAGCGTACCGAAAAATGGGAACTTTCTTTTTTACCCTATATATTTAGAGACAAAATCTAGTGCGCTATGTGATATATGTTGGTGATATATACGAGAATAATTCTATTTTTATTAGTGTACGTAATTAAGACGTGTGTTTACTATTTTATACACCTCGTCGTTGTGTTCTATATTTGTTTCGAGGTTAAATTGTAGAATTATTTGTCAGTAGCCAACATTGTAACAATAATTTTTGGTTATTCATTATTCAGTGTTTTAATTAGTATATCAATTCATTATTAACCAAATTATTGACCATCATCGGTTTAATGCACTCAAGTACATACTGCTTTAACACTTATTTTTCAGCAATTATATTATGTTCGGGTCTCACAAACATGGTTATGACCCATCTCACACTTTTTTGTTTGCATTCATAACTAACACATGTTGGTATTTAACTGGCCCACATCACATCCTTAACAATCGCGATGCCTCCTTTGAGAAGTTCCGCAATAATATCTTCACAAAACTCTTTCTCTTGATATCCCTCTCTTGAGTGAACCGAGTCACGTTTCAGCGCGAGAAGATAAACGCGAAATCGTGCACACTCCGTTCTGGACGTTTCCTGATATTGACGTACAGACAGTGCATTTGTCTCCGTAAAAAGAGAAAGAGAACCAGAAGTAATAAAATTTTAGAGCTATAGATCATGGCAGCTATATTTGGTAAAATGCTATTTTACTGACCTGGTTGTTTGTTGTATGTGACAAAGTTAAATAAATTTGGTTCTTCACGCTTCTCTGTACACTTCCTTTTATAAACTAATGTTTGCTATTCAAAGTAAATATAAATAAAGAGTTCGTTTAACGTACGTGAATAACTTGTGAATAGCTATTTACATACACACACTGTTTTCGAGACTCGATAGCTGAAGTTATTCTTTTGGTAGTAATGGAGTAAATGGCCCTTAAAGCAAAGAAGTAGAATGTTCGACTTAAAAGTTATTCATTCACAAGGAGGTTAAATATATTTAAAAGTGTTATCAATAATTTTAATAATTTCCAAAAGTGAAAGTAGCCAAGAAAATGAGGTCCCCTTTTTGTATCAGATTGAGGATCTGATTTTTAAGGGACCTCAGGTGGAGACTGTGGGAGTAGGAGCGCAGATGACATGGAATTTATGATGAATAACTGTTGTGAAAGTAAGAATTAACATAAATTTGTTTTTTCTTAAATGTGGCAGATACATCCATAGTATTATGTGCATCCTAAACGGTATTTGGACCCTTCACCACTGTAGCTAAATTCACACACATAAAATAAAAATCTGATTACTTTTGGGCAGAAGGTAAAACTCTTCTCTAAAAGTAAACAATCACGAGAACATTAAAGAGCATTTCTGTCTGCGAATATTTTCTCGCGCCATAACTCAACCTACGTAGTTGGATGCGTAAGAAGAGAATTTATTACCGCCCCAGCTAACGAGGAACTATGCGAGAAGAACGTCCCAGAGGGCTGCTTCGCTCCTCGCACTTCGCGGCTGTCAGATTCATCACGTTCCCTGAATATGTGGTGTTCACGAAGTCAACCGCCCTCGGGAGACCACGCGTTCTGCGTCACGAGAGTGAATGCAAATAAATAGACGGGAAGCAAGTAAGAGCGCAATACTGACGCTGGCAAACTCTTCATTGTCATTTTGTCAGTTCCAATTACTGAATGCGACCGGACTACACATTTGTTTTTAAACGGAAAAGGTTTGACCTCTCCTTTTTTAACATCCTGCAAATGACAGTTACGTGATCTCTCTTCATATATTAAATTGTCCCATTGATAGAGTAAAGAAATATCAGTTCAATTTACCCATAAAACTTTGCCTAAACTTAATTAAACCATATGTTTGTGCATTGATTCATGTGTAAAGCAAAATATCCCATAACTGGCCTGTAACCTTCGTGTGAATCACGACATCAATTAAAAAATGTTGATCTGTAAAATATTCTTCTTTAATGCACTAATTTGTATTAATATTTAATGAAATATTTAAGTAGTCATTGCCATTTAGTGCCATAGAATTTCTTTTTCACAGTAAATCAATGAACGAATTACAAAAATATAATAATATTTCAAATGAAATAGACCTCTAAATATTTCAGCGCTTGAAAGCGTTCTTTACTTTTTAATAGTATTTTAAGAGGCTAAATAGTTTTAAATTTCTGGAAGTTTAGGTAAAAAGAAGGCTGCTCTGATCGGTAGTTTTCCATGGTTTCTCCGATCAACATAAAAAAATGCCGAATGTCGTACCCCAACACACGGACGTGGTCCTCGCGCGATCATTCCTTCCTCTTCCCTGTTTATTCCTCATTCCTTACTGACACACACACTTACATGCCCTACACTAACACACATGCTGAGATACCAATCGAGTGTTTAGAGGGTCTCCCGGCTGAGGTGATGCCCCGCTGAGGGGAGATACTGGTTGTGGGCGTGCCCGCAAGCTGAAGTTTAAATTAGTGCCGGATCTCATCATCCAGCGAATAAAGTTCTCCGCCACCTCCCATGACAAATACATGCACTACACTTACGGGGATGGAGACTCCTTCCGTTGATGCGCCTGGAAATACAAAATATAGTTAATAAAGAAATGAAAACAATTAAATAATTTGTAATATATTACTGATTTGTTCAAATTAATGAACTCGGTATTCAGTTTTCAACGAATCTTATTTCTCAAGCAAGAGTACACAGTAAAACGTACACCAAACGCCTACACCAAATTACTTCTCATAAGTTGCGTTACACATTTATGAGACTGAATTGTAATTTTCTCATACTAAATAATGTTGAGGTTCAATAATGCACAGAGCTATTAAATAGATGTAATATAACATACTATGTATCAATTTATGAATAATAATAATAATAATAATAATAATAATAATAATAATAATAATAATAATAAATACTCTTTTGTAGGGAATCATTTATTATTTATCTATGTGTTTAATCCTTGTTGAATGCTTTTAACACGTTTAATTCACTTGAGCTTCAAATTGATGCTGATGTCCTGTAATACATTGATTTCCTCGATCATGTTGTGTTTAGTGGAAATGCTCGTCTTTTTTAGTTTATCCATCATTAAGCTCCAAAGGTTTTCTATTGCGTTCACGTCAGGGCGTTTCGCCGGTCACGGAAGTATGCAAAAATCCTTATCTACGACTTTTTTACTGTTTTCTCTTGATGGTAAGGTGCGCCGCCATGCATAAACATGTACTGGTCATCATTAAGCGATGTTCCTTCGTTTGAAAGTAGTTCTTCCTTTACGACGTCAAATTGTATTTGTCATGTTTCATAGTTTCCTTTGAGTAGAGTCTTCCAGAATTCGTGAAAGGTATTGTGTATACCCACATCACAACATCTGTTGGAACTCAACCGTTTGTTTTACAAATTCCAATTTTAATGTATCTCCAGATCGACGTGGAACACATCTGGAACATTCATCAGATATAGTGAAACATGTTTCATTATTAAAACTGACGTTCTTCCGATCTTTATATGTTTAAGACCTCGAGACCATTCAACTCGTTACTTTGCTTTTGCAGGTGTAACTTTTGATTATGCTCTCTCCCCATATAATCCTTCTCACACTTCTTTCAGAAACACTTGGTCTGCACTCGATAATCTTCATACTTAATTATTTAAAAATAGTTTTCTGATCATCACTGTTAATTTTTTTAGTTTTTTGGTTCATTAAAAATGTTTAAATTGATTAACCGCAACATACAATGTCGGTAAATGTCATACTTCTCAAAGGAAATATCAGAATTTCACAATATTAATTTTACCGTAAACCAAACAACACATGCAGCCATTTGTAAGGGATTTACTGTTGTTCATGACTCATGAGTGTCACTTTTGCATAAAAAATGGTATTATTAGAAGTGGATGGCAGATTATTACTAAAAAATAACTTTCCTGGAATATCACAAAATCATTACATCTAATTTTTTTGCGCGTCTAATAATTTTCACGGATTTATATATAAATATACCAGGTACCGTTCTTCAATATTACAACTAAAGTAAACGCGAACTTCGTGGTGCCTCAGAACCGTCAGGCTTCATGTGATCCTTGAATGCTTTTTGGCTACACTGTACGGAGAAATGCGATGTTGTGCGTTTCTCGTTGGGTCGTGGGCAACGCTGTCCCGCGGAGGCTTTGTGCGAAATTGTCTCCGTTGCTCTGAGCCCCGCCGTCTTTCCCCGTTCCCCAGCGAAAACTTTCAGGAGACGTGACCAGAGCGAAGCATTAAACGTATTTCGGAACTCTATCACCGCCGGGAAGATGTCCGTTTCCTCCAGAAGTTTTTTTTTCTTTCGACGAAACCCTGAGGATACCCATCCAATATTTACTAATGTCAGAACTTCAAGTCAGTCAGTCGATGGTGGTTCCACCGCAACGTAGTAGCTAGTTTCTATGGCAAGTTAAGCACCTGGGAATAGCAATCTCATAATGGAGAGATTTGTATCAGTGTTATTTAACTTCGTTTGGACAGTGTCAGAATAGAATAAAGTCGCGGTTGAAGTGTGTAAAACGAGGTGATAACCCAATCTTATAACCAGACGTGTCAGTTTTTGTGTTATTACAACTATCCGCGATGGAACCCTATCTCCGATCGCAAGAACTTTTATATCAAGTTTTTCTTATTGATTGATTGTGATTCCGGGCGCGTCAACTACTGAGGTCATTAGTCCCGTAAGCGTAGTGCATTTTTTCATCTGGAAGTGGTTGTGATCTTCCTCCACTGGATGGCGAAATCCGCCGCCGACCTACTGTTGACTAGCGGGCTTTTCCCCAACCCGGTATCTCCCACCAGCGGGGCACCTACCCTGCTCTAAGCCCCGACCGGTCTCTTGGCATTAATGGTAGTGTAGTGCTTGTTAGTGTAAGTGTGAGGATAGGACAAGGAAGAGGAAGGAAAGATCGCACGCGGTCCGTGGCCCGATTGTTAGATATATATATTGTTAGATGTATTTCTCCGGCATTCACCTGTTGTTGATGGTAAACTACGGAAAACTACCGATCAGAGCAGCCGGCCCTAGGATTCCCCTCCAGACAGCGACTGAATTCGACCTAGCTGAACATCTAGTGTCAAAAATATCCTGGCACTATCGGGACTCTAACCTGGGAACCTCCTGGTCAGAAGCATTGCAGTGACATCAGTTTGTACACTGATCCATCTTTCCCGGAAAGTTTTTTGTTGTTAGAGCACGGAAAGGGGTGTGCAACACGCTAGTTCTTTCTATTAAAACTCTTTACATTCCATGTACAAAAATAAAGATCAGTTCTGTGATTTTGTGAATCACGCCACACCATTGGTATTCCGACTTTGCGATTGTTTCTTGCCCTTCGTCCAATTTCGTAAATCGTCATCTCAAACCCTTCACATTCTATAAGGATCTCAAATACTGGATTTCTCTCCTAATTCGATTCCGAAATACGCCTTGTAAGACTTTTTTTCGCAAATGAAGTTATGATTTTCCTCTGCTTCTTCACTAGGAAACTATCACAAATAGAGCAAAATTAATGTGGATTATTATAACAACACCTCCTTTCTATTAATCTGCATCGAATTACATATGATAATCTTTATCGCATGTAATATTGCAACAAGGAGACCGCAACGAATTTTCAAGGTTATATTTCAATCATTTCCCGCTGAGTGGCGATACTGTCTATCTTGCTATCTTAATTTCTCATCGCTCCTAAAGTCACGACTATTAGTTTCCTGTTTGTATTCATCTGGAGAGGTTCGCGACACTCTAAATTTTTTGAGCGGTCTCATATTCCTGAGTTAGTGGTCTTAATTAGCGCTATGTTAGACATCCACATTTTCTACAAACATATATTTGTTTTCAGTTCCGTTTATTTTTCAATGCTTGTTGTCTACTTAACTATGTAAAAAAAGTTTGTTAAGTCAACACCTTAGTTAGATTTGAAAAAAGAGTAACATAATGTATTGTAACGAATCTGAAACTGCAATTGTTTAAATTTGAGCTATTTTGTCATGCAAAGCGTTGCAATAAAATATTTATTCTATTGCATTTAATAAATAAAAAAGTTATCTAATTGAAATATTATTACTTTCTCGTATACGTAAGTATATATACGGAGTAATATACGTACTGAAGAGAAAGTTATGTAATGCTGTGCTAAAAAACGGCGGATTTTCGTCGGAAAAAATTCATTGCCGGGCTCTGGGGGCGAAAAAGTTCATAAAACCTGTTACTAAATTAAGAGAAAAAAAATCCTCTAACACGTGGTGTTGCCAGAATCCCTGGTCTGTGAATCCTTGATGCCGAAAAACCTTTTGGAAGCAAAATGTCCGTCCGTCCGTCCGTCCGTCCGTCCGTCCGTCCGTCCGTCCGTCCGTCCGTCCGTCCGTCCGTCCGTCCGTCCGTCCGTCCGTCCTTCCGTCCGTCCGTTCGTCTGTCTGTCCGTCCATATGTGAACACTACTAGGGCCTAAACCTCACGCACGATCTTTTCCAAATTGAAGAATCCCCAGTCGATCTGGCTCACCTCAAATGAAATTTGTTGTGCATAAATAGTTCTTTTAATAAGTTCATGTATATTGTTCAAAAATTTTAGCAATTTTCGTGCAATAGTACGTTATATTTGCAGTTTTAAAAAATAACATAAACAAGATTTTCTCATAATCGGCTCCAATTTTTTCTTTAAATTTTTGCTAGGGTTAGTGCCAAACAAACCCTATATCATGACATAAACGCCATATTGCTCTACTCTTTTGTTTTTCAAAAATTTTAAATATGAAATTTGTTTGACTTGTCTCTCAGGTCGATAATATTTATATTAAAGACAATTTTTCGCATTATTATATTTATGAGTACATGTGATTTAAATAATGTCAAATAACGTTTCTCGAAAACTCAACTGTTTTCTGTACAAATGAGTCCAAAATTCCTCATTGTCAGAAACGCTAATACCCCATTTTCTCAAAAATACCTCCAATTTCTTCTTCATTTTTTTCTAATAGATCTGTGTGTTGTTTAATATGACGTAAAGTTCATTTTGGTGTATGCATTTGATTTTTCAAAAATTACACATATGTAATGGTTTTGAAATACCTCTCACTCCGTTAATATGTACATTTTCATCAATTTGTATGCATTTTTACAATTGTGAGTAGAAGTGCTTCAAATGACTTCAAATAAACTTTTTTCGAAAACTCAATAGATTCCTGTGAAAACGAGCTTCAAATTTCGCATTTACAGTAATACTTAATCGCAATATTCTTAAAAACCACTTCAAATTTTTGAATGAAAATTTCTATTTAGGAAGAGTTTTTACTCTTCTTTAATATTCTTTAAGTAATATTTCGGTTGTACTACTAGGAAAGCAAAAAGTTGAGAAATTGTCAAAAAATGTACTTTGGGCAACGATAGATGGCAGCTGGCCAGAGAATAGAGCAAAACCTTATAGCCAGACCGCACCAAGGAAATTAGAAAACTATACTACGAGAATGTCTGTGTCATTTTGTAGCACCTCTACTTTCCATTAGTTAATTGTTATGTTTTTGAAAAGAATTAATATCTTTACAGCGGAGTCTCTCTGACCGCATGCCTGTGTGAGTGTAACAAAACTCCATGCCTGTAGTTACGGGTTTAATAAGTTTTAAAAATGAGGCTCCTAGTCCAGATCAAGCTCCGAAGAAGGAGCTCGTTTCAAGTGCGAGTTTTGTTTTTGAAAAGAACTAATTGGTTTGCAGCGGAGTCTCTCTGACCGCATGCCTGTGTTAGTGTAACAAACCTCCATGCCTGTAGTTACGGGTTTAATAAGTATTACAAAACGTGGCTCCTAGTCCAGATCAAGCTCTGAAGAAGGAGTTGTTGCAAGTGAGAGTTTTGTTTTTGAAAAGAACTAATTTTTTGCAGCGGAGTCTTTCTGACCGCATGCCTGTGTTAGTGTAACAAAACTCCATGCCTGTAGTTACGGGTTTAATAAGTATTACAAAACGTGGCGCCTAGTTCAGATCAAGCTCTGAAGAAGGAGCTCGTTGCAAGTGCGAGTTTTGTTTTTTGAAAAGATGTAATTTCTTTGCAGCGGAGTCTTTCTGACCCCATGCCTATGTTAGTGTAACAAAACTCCATGCCTGTAGTTACGGGTTTAATAAGTATTATAAAACGTGGCGCCTAGTCCAGATCAAGCTCCGAAGAAGGAGCTCGTTGCAAGTGCGAGTTTTGTTTTTGAAAAGAACTAATTTTTTGCAGCGGAGTCTTTCTGACCGCATGCCTGTGTTAGTGTAACAAAACTCCATGCCTGTAGTTACGGGTTTAATAAGTATTACAAAACGTGGCGCCTAGTCCAGATCAAGCTCCGAAGAAGGAGCTCGTTTCAAGTGCGAGTTTTGTTTTTGAAAAGAACTAATTGGTTTGCAGCGGAGTCTCTCTGACCGCATGCCTGTGTTAATGTAACAAAACTCCATGCCTGTAGTTACGGGTTTAATAAGTATTACAAAACGTGGCGCCTAGTCCAGATCAAGCTCTGAAGAAGGAGTTGTTGCAAGTGAGAGGGCGTGGGCCTTGGCGCGTGAGCCTGCGTGCCACTCGGCGACTCTCGCAGCGGCGGCGGCGGCGGTGGTGGCGGGGGCTCATTAGCGCCTGGTGCACGCGCCCCTTTGGCACGCGCATGCGCGGGGACGCCGCCGCCTCGCGTCGTCCAGGCTGCTCTTGGCGCGCAAGCCTGGCTCTTCAAAGGGGCTCGCGGACGCGCGCGCTGCGGTGCGAGCTGGCTGACCTTGGCCCTCGAGTGGCCGACTCCCTTGGCGGAAAGGCTGCTTTGAATTGCCCTGGTCCAGACAGTGGGGTCTTGGCGCGCGGGTGTCACTACGCTCTAACGGACTTTCTTCCACTCGGCCGGTCGCTCTTCGCTCTTTTCAACAGCTCTCCACTGTCCTCGCTTCTCGAACTCAGACTTGAGTGGCTATTCTCGAAATACTCACGACTCTTCTTTCTGTGCTTCCGTCTTACAATTCAATATTCGATTGAATTGCATGTTTCCAGTAGTGTGCATTGTCTCATTCGTCACTTTAACGTCAGTTAATTCATTTATTCTTTAAATTTTCAAATTTTTTGACTCTCATGGATAAATCCACGTTATGGAGACAGAAGAATTAGGCGAAACTTTTGAAATGTGAATTAATAAAAATGTATTTGAAAATATTATAATTTATCAATAACATATTTCTATTAACTAAATTGGGCAAAGCGTACACGGACAGCAAATATATAAACAACAAACATACGTTGTTATATGTTACCACTTTCGGCGAACGCTGATTACTTCTCGAGATATTAACCCTTGTCTAAACTTCTATTTGAATATTATTGATTCATCCTATGCAATATTTTCATACTCAATTCTAGATTAAATCCCATTAAAAAAGAACAATTGTTATTTACCTGCTCATTAGTTTCATTGAACGTATTTTCTGGAAACGCTGAACATTTTAATTATCTTAACATTCATGTCATTACTCGTGCACTTAACATAAATACTTTCCCGTTTCAGTATTCTCTCTTCATCTCTGGTATTATCCATACATTACCTTGCAGTTCTTTGACATCCATCTCATGTAGTTTGAATTGAATAGGTCCCTTATTTTAGTGTACTTCACGAGGTACCTCATCCATTTAACCAAAATTTCATCTGCGTGCCATGCTCTTGAGTCACGAAACCAGTCAGAATAATTCCTCTTCCATCACTGTTTGTTTCCTCGTTTCTCAATTATTTCCTTTTGTTCTGATTCCACGAAGAGGACAATAGAGAGAATCTCTTTCATCTTTTCTGTCAAGCGTTAAATTCCTGTAGAGAAATGGAGAAGGCAATGTAGTTTTCATTTTACTTAGAGATTTTCCAAAACCTTTTTGAAGTTACCTATGTTGACAATTTTATATAAACTTAGGAGAAGAAAATTGTTTACTGTTATTACATTTTACCCTTTGATTATAAGTTCGATTAAAGAAAGTCTCCATTTATTTGTTTCTTTTAATAGAAATTGAATATTGGTTTGTTGGGAAGAAATAAATGCTATTTTTGCAAAAAATGAAAATAATTAATTATAATGTGCATTTATTATTACTTTTCACAATGCATTCCGTTATTGCGTCTGTAATGTCACCAGTAGTTTGCTTAAACTCATTATGCTCGAAAATAGTAAATATAACGTTTTCATCTTCTTTCTCCTATGATTAATAATGAAAACTGTTAATAACTAGGAATAGGTCGCTAACAGAATCAGGGTGGATGACATTTGGCAATATGTTACCCGCCGAACAGCAATGATTAAAGGGTTGCATTTACCAAAATGCAAACGCGTTTGAAGTTCACTGTAGAATCAAAAAACACTATGAAAATCATCGGTAAGCGCCATTTTAATATCATATGTTTTCTTACCGTTTTTATACAAACACAATTTTTCTATTTTTCCATATTGGGATTGTAAACTCATCACAGCCATCCGCGGAATTACGTGTGAGAAAAACCAAGATCAATTTTGTTAATAGAAGACGGTAAAAAATATGTGATTTCCTTTACGAAGGTTACATTTCTTGATATTATTTATAAGACTGCCTTTTTTGATATTTTTGAAATTCTTCGAAGGTCCTTTGGTTTTTAGGCAGACATTTATAATATACCAATTTTTTAAATTATTTTAGAGACCAACGTTTCGGAGATCATTGGCCTTCATCTTCAGGGTCTAATGAAATTAAATGAACACATAAACTTAAAAAAAGTTTGGAATAATGTATATCATTATAAATATCATAATAATTCTCTCGCAGGTTGTCCTTAATCTAATTTATATTTTTATTTGTCTAATTTATAAAGATATTCATTATTCCAACTTTTTTTGTTTTAATTTATATATACATTTAATTTCATTAGACCATGAAGATAAAGGCCAATGACCTTCAAGACGTTGGTCTCTAAACAATGTAAAAAATTGATATAATATAAATGTCTGCCTACAAAAACCAAAGGACCTTCCAAGAATTACAAAACAATCGGAGACTAATAAGCGTCGAAATTCCGCTTGCATTACCCTCATTTACCACCCTGAGCATTAAAACGCAAAATCAGTGGTTCATTAAATTTTATCACTTCTCTTAATTTGCCAGAAAATACCGAGAAGTGCCTTTCGTATTGAGGCACATTCAAAGCAACGGGCTGGTTTTCGACACTGACGTCACATCCTTTTTGTCGCTTCCTGTTTCGAGTCGGATCTTACCTTCTTATCTTTCCACCTCTTTACCACAGCGTCTCATTCATCATGTTATATCGATTAGAATCTAGTCTGAACAACCTTCAGATGTGCCATTTTATTTTTTCAAGCAAAATCTTTATCTTTAATAATGTAGTTGAAAGACGGGGTTTTCAAAAATTGCATACTTTTGCAGTTTTTGAAAATTCGTGGTTACAATGGAAATCTTTACAAGCGTATTTGAATCTATTCTACCAAGAAATTTAAAGAAAAAAATTGGATCTATTATTGAGAGAATTTTGAAAATGTTCCAGATACTTCGTGTGAAGAAACGCAACATTTACAGAATTCTTTCCAAAATAGCAGTGCTTCAAGTCGGGCCAGATTGATAGGAGAATATTCATTTTGGAAAACCTCTAACAAATAGTTTGGCTGGTGTTGTTCACAGAAGGAGGGACGGACAGATAAGCATTCTGAAAAAAATCGCTTTTTCGATATTAAAGAACCACAAAATGTCCGGTCTGACGACCCTTCGTAAAAGAGAAAGTAATTTACTTTTCCTTCAATTCCGTACAATTCCTTTTTTACGGTTTCAAGGAGCCATGAGTCTAGTTTTTCTATCGAAAAACAGCATTTTTCGCCGAATCATTACATATTATCTTTCTCTATACTGAGAATATTACTGGACATAAAGATACGTAAGTACACCAGAATGTAAATAATACGTCCGTCAGAAGGCAATTGCCATAATTCAGAAAATATTTGTTTAATGTGTTCTCCAAATCAACCTCTTAGTTGCTCATATTTTAGTATCTCATATTTTCAGACCATCTCAGGTTCCTAACCGTGGGGGAGGTCACAGTGAATGGCCCCAACCTTCAGGCGGATTCCGGAGCCATACCTTAACAAACGGGCTATGGGCCACGCGCGATCTTTCCTTCCTCATCCTTGTCTCCTCTTACCCACGTACACACATTAAAATACAATGCACCACCACACACATTAAGAGACATTTGAGAAACTTAGAGCTGGCTGGCTGGAGTGATGGCCCGCTGGGGGAAATACTTAAAAAGGGAAACCCCGTAAACCGTCGTGAATTTCGTTGCCTCACTTTCCGGTGAGATAAAGAACAACGCCATTTCCCGGTAATAACATTTACTACATTTACAGGACTAATACCTGAGTAATTCTTGCGCTCGAAATCAGTATTCACTCACTTACTCTGAAACCCTCAGATTTGCAGCCAGTCTCCTGACGGCGATCGGGTTTGTTTAACGCGAACAGAGAGCAGCGCTCCTCCGGCGGCGACAGGGCCCTAAAAGAAAGCGTCCGGGCGGGGCTGCGCATCAGATCGGGCGGAGAATCGAATTAGACGCCCTCGAAGAGCCAACAGCGCTCCCTGGAGGCCGCGCGCCGTCTGACCACATTCAGGCGAGGCGCCTCCGACCAACGCGACAGGCCGGAAGGGATGGCCGCAGCGACGCGGCGGTTGGACAAAGGGCGGGAGGCGCGCGAGGGCCGCACTGAAAGCTCCGGCGCTCGTCACTGTGGCTGCGTAGATCAGGCTCATTGAATTGATTCATGGATTGATTGTTTTGTGTGTCTCGGCTCGTTAACTGCTATGGTCCTTAGTCCCGTATGTGTTGTGCATTTTTACTTTCTCGCTACGGAGAAGAGAGAAAGTTATGTAATGCTGCGCGAAACAACGGCGAATTTTTGCCATAAAATTTCTTATTGCAGGGCCCTAGTAACGAGAGGGTGGATAAATCCAGTTCATAAATTTAAAAAAAAATCCTTCAATAGGCGCTGTAGCCAGAATCCGTGTTTTGTGGGTCCTTGATACCGAAAAATGAATTGACGGCAAAGTATGTGTTTGCCTGTCTGTCCGTGTGTGAACAACGCTAGCAGCTAAACCGTTCAGCCGATTTGCTCCAAAATTGGTATTGTCCAATCGATCTGGCTGATGTCGCAGCCCCTTGAATTCGAAACCGATATTTTAAATTTGGGGGTACTTCACATGAAGCCCCTGGGACATTTTCCAATTTTTCAAAAAATGCCACCATCGTTTTTGATGAAATTGTTTTGTTGAATACTGTAAAGAACGTTTAAGAGAATGGTGCAGGTCTCATGTTCGCTGAAACCGATTGTTTGAAAACTGCAAAAGTTTTGCAATTTTTTTCGGAGTCTTCCTACAATCAATATATTAAAGTTGTAGATTTATCCCTCGATGAAATATGTTCCTTAAAGACAGATTTTGAAATAAGTTCATGTATAATTTTTGGAAGATTTGAGTAATTTTCGCGTAATTTTGTGTGAAAATCCGTACGGAAGTGCTGTTTTAGCAACACTAGTTTATTACGGTAAGTGGCTGTATCGCTGGAAGATTCGATCCCACGTCAAACTACACGCCGGCTTACGGGGTTTCCTCTTTTAGGTATCTCCTTCAGCGATGCAATACCACGACCAGCTCTGAGCTCCCGATGTGTGATAGTGTAGCGCATGTGAATAAGTGTGTAATGGGAAAGGAGGGAACAGGAGCGTGGAAGGGAATATCATGCAAAGTCCTGACTCATTTATTAAGGTACTACTCCCGCGTTCACTTGGTATGCATCGGAGAAAGCACGGTGAACTGTAGAGTCGAAAATTCGCCACGACAGAGTTCAAATCCCAGGACCTCCCGGTACGAGACACTGCCGTGGCAACGAAAGTGTGCCATTCTGTAGCACCACTAGTTCGAGATCTCTCCCATGTTGTTAATATTTATATTGACGGTGATTAGGATCTATATTTTTGCATTTGTTAGTACAAGTGATTAAATTGATGTCCTATAAAGTTTTAACCTCAAATCGTTTCTGTGAACAGATCAAATTTCCACATTTTTAGAAATGCTAATGCTCCAACAACATTTTCTGAAAAACGTCTCTAATTTCATTCTTTAAACTTTTTGTACAAATAGAACTAAATGATCTGAGTAACATGACATTAACGTCATTTTGATTTATTCTTTTGATTTTTAAAAATTACACAAAAGTATTCCTTTAAATATGTCTCATGTCGTTAATATTGACATTACCTGGGTTCTGTATACACTATTGAATGTGTAAGTAGAAGCGCTTCAAATGATTTCCATTGAAATATCTCGAAAACACAAAAGTTTTCTGTGAAAATAAACTCAAACGTGCGCATTTTCAGAAATGCTCAAACGTCATTATTTCCAAAAAGGCTCCAAACGTTTCAAAGAAAATTTGCAGATCATCAAGTTTTATTCTCCTGCATTGTCCTAAAATCTCTTTTAGGTACCAATAGATGGCATCAGACAAGAGAGTAGGGAAAGTCCGAACAGCAAGTCCATTGTGAAGATGTAAGAGAAAGTAACTAGCCCTAGAACGTCTAGGCCATTCTGTACCGCCACTAGTTTCAGGCTCGTTGGACGTTTGTTTCCTGCTACGAATGAAGTTTTTTGAGGGCACGTTTCAAAATAAGGGTGAGGCTTACCAACACTACAGGAATGGAACAGAGCTTATCTTGGAGTGCGGCTGTGTAGGAGCCTGGCGGCGGCGAAGACGGACGGGCGGGCAGTACGGGAGAAGCGGAGGCCCCGCAAAAAGGCTGAGACGGCGCGGCGGGCGAGATAGCGGGGCCGGCGGAGGCGCGGGCGGTGATGGATGAGGAGGCGGCGACGCCGCGTGGTGTGTGTTCAAAGGCAGAGCGAGGGCGCCGCGTCTGCGCTCAATTGGATTGAGGCGGCTGCAATTAGGCCCTTGCGGCCGATTCGATTGGCCCAACGCGTTGATCGCGTGAGGCCGCTTCGTCGCGGACGCCGCCTCCGCCGCCTGTTGCGTCTGCGCCTTGGTCCCCATTCAATGCACCACTGCCACAACTCACAATCCGTCGTTTGTAGAAAATGCGTGTGAAAATATATATATTTTCAAACGCACTTCACTTCCATATGAAATGGTGTTGAATTATGAATTCGTGTCTCCACGTCTATCTCTATTAAATGCAGTAGTACCGTATTATCTCAAAATTCGTCGTTTTCCGAAAAATATAGATTTGTCTTCGCTCCCACATGAAATTATTTTGAATTACGAATGCGTGCCTCCGCGACGGTCTCCATTAAATGCAGTCCCACGTAACTCAAAATGCGTCTTTTTCTAGAAAATGAGATTAAAAATGTATATTTTTTCCTTCAGTTCCATATGAAATGGTTTTGAATTGTGAACTCGCATCTCCGCGTCGGTCCCTCATTAAATTACTGCCATACCGCCATAACTCAAAATTCGTCGTTTTCTGGAAAATGCGTTTGAAACTTTATATTTGCCTTCACTCCCATATGAAATGGTTTCGAATTATGAATTATCACCTCCGCCTCGGACCCCATTAAATGTACGAATAATACCTTCGGGATTCAAAATTCGTCGTTTTCCAGAAAATGCGTTTGAAAATTTAAATTTGCCTTCGCACCATATGAAATGATTTTGAATTATGAATTCGTGCCTCCAAGTCGGTCTCCATTAAATGCAGTACCATCATGACTTAAAATGCGTGTTTTCTCTAGAAAATGCGTTTGAAAGTGTATATTTGCCTTCACTCCCACATAAACTGGTTTTGAATTGTGATCTCGCGTCTCCGCGTCGGTCCTCATGCGCCTTTTTTTTCTCTCTAGAAAATGCGTTTGAAAATTTATATTTGCCTTCGCTCTCACATGGAAATGTTTCGAATTATCGCATCCATGCATTTTTATTCTGTAACCTCAAATATGACGTTTTAGAGTAAAAACATACAAGAGCCTGACATTTGACACTGAAGGAAAAACATACAAAAATGACATTTTAAATTATGACAGTGTTGTATTTAAAGAGAGATGTGTGTTGTTTCTGCTGCGCAACGAAATGCAAGCCTTTGTGTTAGTACTTGACACTTTTATTTTCATTTTCTTCGATTACAATTTTATTTTCAATAATATGTGACATCTGTGTGTTGCAAATAGGTATAAAGAAGGTGATCAGGGTAATGATATGGATCAATCATTAAAGTTTATGAAGAAATAGTCTTAGAAACGTGTTACGACATTGTATCCGCAACTCATCAACATTTTAATTCTCTCTATGGAAGCTATTTTCTGGCGCTTGGAACTAGTTCTGTGTAAAGCGTCTTTCACACCAGAGATGAAAAACATGGCGCGGCATTACTTCACCAGTCACTGAAAATCCGACAATACTCAGGAGGCATACGACTTACTGGCAGACAAAGGATCATAAATATTTCTCCTTTCCCACCTACTCCCCTCCCATCTGTCCAGTAACCATTTGAACGGGACGGGAACGAACACTTCAATGGATAGTATACTATTACGTTTCATTGGACAACAGATGACCAGTAAGTGACGGGATGTAATTTCTTTTCATAAGAATTTACCTAGAAATGACTTTCGTCAATTGTCAAGAACTGCGATATTTTTTTAGAGGGGTAAATGTCATTTAAAATCTTAATAGTATAGAAACTTTTTGTAAAGAAGTTCAGAAGGGTCAATATTGGTTTCATGAATGAAAGTGGTGGAGAAATATTTGAGAGGAGGATTTGTTTCATTATTTTCAAGATACAAAAGCACATAGATACTTCTTAGAGTATTTCAATGGTAACCAAGTGAGCAATATAGTATTATAGTTAGCAGGGTTGGTAGGATTGAGTATCCTAATTTTTTCGCTTCAACTTTCAATATACACAGTAACCTAGAAAGTATACGCGGACGCAATATATATAATATGTTCACAATAATTCAAAGGCATGGCAAGAGGTTTTCTGGTGATCGTAGGCGTGTAATTGTTGTAAAATCAATCTCTCATTAAATGAACTTAATCTTAATAGGAAGCACAATTTTTCTGGACATTTCGGGAGAACAATCGGCTGAAACGATTGTCATGTCAACTACAATCCACACAGGCACTTTACGATTTCAATTCTAAAAGGATAAGACGCTGAAAGACAAATGAGTAAAGTCCTTTCATTGTGATTCATACGTATGAGACAGAAAATTCATTAGCCTGAGTAAAACATTTTGAAAACAAATTTCTAATTAGAGAGGATGTGTTTCTTGTAGTTGGTAGAGAACCCGTTCTTCCTTGAAAGAAATCAAAACTGGAAAAAGCTTTCCCTATCATATTCTCCAAATCAACCTTTGTGCCATACTGTTAGTGCCAAGTAGACGGACGGGATCTGCCTTTCGATAAATAAAAGCAAGAGATGAAAAATATTTTTATATGTCGTGTGAAAAGCATCTCATTTCGAGTTTTGACAATTTTAAAACTCAAGTAATGGAAAAAGTAAACAATTTGTTTTATCCGTAAATGAGCACTGCTTTGTTTTATAAATTGAGGGAGGAGGCATCTGCAAACATTTCATCAATTACTATTAGATTTAAGGTTATGAGTTGTTTAGATGTAGTCTCCTATAAAAATCCTCCAGATTCTTCCATCTATTACTGCTATTTCTCTCTCAAAAACTTTGAAGTTAATGAACTCAAAACTATTCGTGTAATGTACTACGTAACTCGTGCAACATGCGTTCGATTCTTATCAGATCCAACACCCAAACAACTGTCATTCGCCCTTCTTCCTCCGAAGAACACAAAAATACCTGAAGGTAAACAAGATGCTGAATCCAACAAAGATATTGTCTTTCCTCAGTCAACTATCGAAATCAAGTACATTTTTGTGGATTCGTGAACCATTTACAACTTGACAAAATTCGTACATCGTACACCTGTAAAGCCCGTGAGTGAGTAAAGTCATTCAACAGCGTACACGATTTCGGGATAACTTTCCACATTCAAATGTTTGCGTTCCAACTTTTGACGTCGGCGCTATTCCTCATTGGAACGCTCTGGACGACAACCCAAGCACAACTGACGGCGGCAGCCGCTGCCGCCAAAGTGGTCCTCAGGTCTCCTCATCGGCGGATTGAGAGGCAAATTATTTCCTGAAATTCAAAATATGTATTCCTTTCCTTTTTCTGAATTATTTTTCTAACGTATAAATTAGTTCATATGTTGTATATGAAGACAAGCGGTATTAATTACAACAGTAAAAAATTATGTCATATAATTTCCCTCAAACAAGCTAGGTATCGAAATTATTAAGTTTGTCGGTATTATAGAAACTAAAGTAGTCAGTCTTATTTTTCTCGTCAATAATAACAATCTCCATTTTTAATCTAGAACGTGCCGATAAATCGAGGAAAAACTAAGCAGTCCCTGTCAGTGTGTGAGGGGTCAGTGATTTTGTTAGATATCTAGGAAAACTGAAAAATAGAAAGCAATGAAACAGTTTCACGTTTGACTGAAAATGAAAATATTTGATTATGTTAATATGCAATTGATCATACCTGATGTTATAACTATATTCACTTATTCAGTGAGTTACTTCTTATGTCATAGTTGACGTCTTGTGACGAGAAAGAAAAAACCTGCTTCAGTATTCACGTGTGCTGCTTTAGTATTCACGTGTGTTGCTTCAGTATTCACGTGTGCTGCTTCAGTATTCACGTGCGCCGGTTCAGAACAGACAATTGTTTGCTCTTCCAGGATCCCATTGTTCACACCCTCAACAGCAGCTCTTTTGCTGCTTCGGGCATTGAATGTGTCCATAAAGCTGGCAGACACACTATAGCAGAACACAAAAAAAATTAGCTCATAATTTTAGGCTAATTATAGGCTAATTAAATGCTATATTCCCAAATTTTAGGCTCTTGTAGTTTTCTCGAAAATTAATGTTCTGCCAGCTTTAGAATAAAGCCAGCAGACACAAAATCAAATATTAAAGTTAGAACAAACTTACTTATACACAAATTATAGGCTAATTTTAGGCTCACCAAAAATATTAATATTATTAATAAATATTAATATTTACTAATGCAAAATAATAATAATAATTTGCAATACCATTCAATTGGCGAAAGACCATTCAACTGCTAAACTTTTTTACATAGAAACAACATTAAAATTACAGTTAGAACAAAACTACATATACCCAAATTATAGGCTCACCGATATTAATAATGTTATTAATTATTCGTTTATATTATAGTAATTAAATATACCAAATTGCAACACCATTCAAATCGAGAAAGACCATTCAACTCGTACTTTTAAACCAACGAACAGAATATACAGAACATTGCTTTCAACATACTATTCATACCATAACGTACTATTTGTCGATATACGGATCGTTGAAGTAAGTGCTCGTGAACTTTAGCGTAAAATGTTGCTACAACACAACAAAACCGCTCAAGTACGGACATCCAGACTGCATTCAGAGCTTCATAATGTTTAAACTAGACAGCAGAACACAGCTGTCTTTTAACATATTATACGTATATTTATGTAGTATTGAATAATATAGCTCTTGAATTAAGTGCTCGTGAACTTTAGCGAAAAATGTTGCTACAATGCAACAAAACCGCTCAAGTACGGACATCCACACAGCATTCAGAGCTTCATAATTTTTAAACTAGACAGCAGAACACAGCTGTCTTTTAACATATTATACGTATATTTATGTAGTATTGAATAATATAGCTCTTGAATTAAGTGCTCGTGAACTTTAGCGAGAAATGTTGCTACAACACAACAAAACCGCTCAAGTACGGACATCCACACAGCATTCAGAGCTTCATAATTTTTAAACTAGACAGCAGAACACAGCTGTCTTTTAACATATTATACGTATATTTATGTAGTATTGAATAATATAGCTCTTGAATTAAGTGCTCGTGAACTTTAGCGAAAAATGTTGCTACAATGCAACAAAACCGCTCAAGTACGGACATCCACACAGTATTCAGAGCTTCATACTTTTTAAACTAGACAGCAGAACACAGCTGTCTTTTAACATATTATACGTATATTTATGTAGTATTGAATAATATAGCTCTTGAATTAAGTGCTCGTGAACTTTAGCGAGAAATGTTGCTACAACACAACAAAACCGCTCAAGTACGGACATCCACACAGCATTCAAAGCTGAATAATTTTTAAACCACACGGCAGAACACAGCTGTATTTTAACATATTATACGTATATTTATGTGGTATTGAATAATATAGCTCTTGAATTAAGTGCTCGTGAACTTTAGCGAGAAATGTTGCTACAACACAACAAAACCGCTCAAGTACGGACATCCAGAATGCATTCAGAGCTTCATAATTTTTAAACTAGACAGCAGAATACAGCTGTCTTTTAACATATTATACGTATATTTATGTAGTATTTAACAATGTAGCCCTTGAATTAAGTGCTCGTGAACTTTAGCGAAAAATGTAGTTACAACACAACAAAACCGCTCAAGTACGGACATCCACACAGCATTCAAAGCTTAATAATTTTTAAACCACACGGCAGAACACAGCTGTTTTTTAACATATTATACGTATATTTATGTGGTATTGAATAATATAGCTCTTCAATTAAGTGCTCGTGAACTTTAGCGAAAAATGTTGCTACAATGCAACAAAACCGCTCAAGTACGGACATCCACACCGCATTCAGAGCTTCATAATTTTTAAACTAGACAGCAGAACACAGCTGTCTTTTAACATATTATACGTATATTTATGTAGTATTGAATAATATAGCTCTTGAATTAAGTGCTCGTGAATTTTAGCGAGAAATGATTCTACAACACGACAAAACCGCTCAGGTACGGACATCGTCAAGGCATTCAGAGCTTCATAATTTTTCTTAGTCTTTGATAGAATTGTACAATTAATATTCATTTTCCTAAGAATTAATTAGACGCTCTTTGTTATTCTTGTTAAACATTAACAAATGAAATGCATCATATAATTTTAAAGGAGGTAATGAATTAGTTTTTAAAGGTGTAAGTTTTGTCATAACGTATTTGATTTTATTGCTGCATGGCAATCTATCTATATGGTACCATTGCCTTCTTTATACATCATGGTTGGATGATAAAAGGGGGTTTTGACTATTGTGTCAGTGATGAGTCATAATTAGTGCAGAAATAGCGATGACATAATTGTTTGTGCCATAATATGCCATTTTATGAACGATTTTGTTAATAGAAAAGGGTTGTTTATAACGCTGGTATACAAAAAATAAATTTTTATTTCCTTCTTGAGATATACTTTATTTGTTTTTAAAATTGTTCCGCGGATCTGAGTCATATCGTGTCAAAATGCAAATGGATGAGTAAAATATATCCTAATTGACACCTAATAATTCCTTCTAAAGTGCGATGTGTCGTACATGATAATTCTAGTTCCACGGTCCAATAATAATTCCGATATGCACTATGTGGTAGAACTTCGAAAACACCTAATTCCGAAATATACACAAATTTATTATAAAAAGATAGGATATTTTTCAATTATGAACCTTTTCAATACAATACACAGGTTTGGTATTTTTTAGAACCAGATTTTTTCAAATGGAGTTCTCGGAGCATAAAATTCTTGATAAAATACATTAGCATTTTACCTTTCGCATTACATCGCTATCGTTGTACGTTATGTTATATTTTGTCCTTTCGTTTTAATTATCGTCGTTATTATAATACAATTGTCATACATTATCGTTTATCCCTTCTTTGATCGCGTCACGGAGATTTCCTCCGGATCTCTTTTTCTTTGCTTGCCATTTTGTTGTGAAACTGAGAATGGTCGCACTGCTCTCACTGTCAGTACCTGTCAGGGAATCGATTGGGAGATGCGCAGCACTGTAAGTAATATCCTCGTCCGGTGACAACGTATTTCTTAACCCCGTGCGCTGACCCGTAGGTTATCTCCGCGACGGACCTTTCTCGAGTATTCGATTTCTCGTTCGAATGCATTGTGCTCTTTGAAGCATTCATTGTTCTTCTGGTATTTTTAACATTCAATATCGTTAATAGAGGAGAACAATTTAGAAAGATTTAATTAATGACTTGTTGAAAATATATTGCATTATTTTGTTACATTCCCCTTTCATTTCTCCTAGATCTGTGCAACTTTTCGGTCAAAGAAATTCAAACGAAAACTTAAAGATTAAATATTTCAACTTTGATTCTTGTGGTTTTGATGTACTGTAGCAACATTTTTCGCTTAAGTTGTCAAGCACTTAATTCAAGGGCTATATCAACAAATACTAAATAACAATACGTGTAATATGTTAAAAGACAGCTGAGTTCTGCTGTCTAGTTTAAAAATTATGAAGCTCTGAATGCTGTGTGGATGTCCGTACTTGAGTGTTTTTGTTGTATTGTAGCAACATTTCTAGCTAAAGTTGACGAGCACATAATTGAAGAGCTATATTAACATATACTACATACCAATAAGTGTAATACTTTAAATGACAGCTGTGTTCTGCCGTCCAGTTTAAAAATTATGAAGCCTGAATGCCTTGAGGATGTCCGTACTTGAGCGGTTTTGTTGTGTTTTAGCAACATTTCTCGCTAACGTTCACGAGCACTTGATTCAAGGGCTATATTATTCAATACTACATAACAATACGTATATCATGTTAAAAGACAGCTGTGTTCAGCTGTCTAGATTAAAAGTTATGAAGCTCTGAATGCTATGTGGATGTCCGTACTTGAGCGGTTTTGTTGCATTGTAGCAAGAACTTTTCGCTAAAGTTCACGAGCACTTAATTCCAGGACTATATCAACAAATACTAAATAACAATACGTGTAATACTTTAAATGACAGCGGTGTTCTGCCGACTAGTTTAAAAATTATGATGTTCTGAATGCCGTGAGATATCCGAATTTGAGCGGTTTTGTTGTATTTTAGCAATATTTTTCGCTAAAGTTCACGAGCACTTAATTCAAGGGCTATATTATTCAATACTACAAAACAATACGTACAATAAGTTAAAAAACAGCTGTGTTCTGCCGTGTGGATTAAAAATTATGAAGCTTTGAATGCTGTATGGATGTGCGTACTTGAGCGGTTTTTTGTGTTGTAGCGACATTTCTCGCTAAAGTTCACGAGCACTTAATTCAAGAGCTATATTATTCAATACTACATAAATATACGTATAATATGTTAAAAGACAGCTGTGTTCTGCTGTCTAGTTTAAAAATTATGAAGCTCTGAATGCTGTGTGGATGTCCGTACTTGAGCGGTTTTGTTGCATTGTAGCAACATTTTTCGCTAAAGTTCACGAGCACTTAATTCAAGAGCTATATTATTCAATACTACATAAATATACGTATAATATGTTAAAAGACAGCTGTGTTCTGCTGTCTAGTTTAAAAATTATGAAGCTCTGAATGCTGTGTGGATGTCCGTACTTGAGCGGTTTTGTTGCATTGTAGCAACATTTTTCGCTAAAGTTCACGAGCACTTAATTCAAGAGCTATATTATTCAATACTACATAAATATACGTATAATATGTTAAAAGACAGCTGTGTTCTGCTGTCTAGTTTAAAAATTATGAAGCTCTGAATGCTGTGTGGATGTCCGTACTTGAGCGGTTTTGTTGCATTGTAGCAACATTTTTCGCTAAAGTTCACGAGCACTTAATTCAAGAGCTATATTATTCAATACTACATAAATATACGTATAATATGTTAAAAGACAGCTGTGTTCTGCTGTCTAGTTTAAAAATTATGAAGCTCTGAATGCTGTGTGGATGTCCGTACTTGAGCGGTTTTGTTGCATTGTAGCAACATTTTCGCTAAAGTTCACGAGCACTTAATTCAAGAGCTATATTATTCAATACTACATAAATATACGTATAATATGTTAAAAGACAGCTGTGTTCTGCTGTCTAGTTTAAAAATTATGAAGCTCTGAATGCTGTGTGGATGTCCCTACTTGAGCGGTTTTGTTGCATTGTAGCAACATTTTTCGCTAAAGTTCACGAGCACTTAATTCAAGAGCTATATTATTCAATACTACATAAATATACGTATAATATGTTAAAAGACAGCTGTGTTCTGCTGTCTAGTTTAAACATTATGAAGCTCTGAATGCAGTCTGGATGTCCGTACTTGAGCGGTTTTGTTGTGTTGTAGCAACATTTTACGCTAAAGTTCACGAGCACTTACTTCAACGATCCGTATATCGACAAATAGTACGTTATGGTATGAATAGTATGTTGAAAGCAATGTTCTGTATATTCTGTTCGTTGGTTTAAAAGTACGAGTTGAATGGTCTTTCTCGATTTGAATGGTGTTGCAATTTGGTATATTTAATTACTATAATATATACTAATAATTAATAATATTATTAATATCGGTGAGCCTATAATTTGGGTATATGTAGTTTTGTTCTAACTGTAATTTTAATGTTGTTTCTATGTAAAAAAGTGTAGCAGTTGAATGGTATTTCGCCAATTGAATGGTATTGCAAATTATTATTATTATTTTGCATTAGTAAATATTAATATTTATTAATAATATTAATATTTTTGGTGAGCCTAAAATTAGCCTATAATTTGTGTATAAGTAAGTTTGTTCTAACTTTAATATTTGATTTTTTGTCTGCTGGCTTTATTCTAAAGCTGGCAGAACATTAATTTTCGAGAAAACTACAAGAGCCTAAAATTTGGGAATATAGCATTTAATTAGCCTATAATTAGCCTAAAATTATGAGCTAATTTTTTTTGTGTTCTGCTATAGTGTGTCTGCCAGCTTTGGCGGACATGAGAAAGCGGCGATGATGGTGACAGCGATGAGACAAAATGAAACCAGCAGTGTGTGAGGAGATGTTCCACCAGCGTGGCGAGCTGTGAAAGGTGTCTGGTCGGGGATCGCGTCGCGGGGGCGGCCACAAGAAACGCGGGCGAGGGAGGGGGAATTGGTCTCCGCAACGCAAACAACCCCGAGGGCCCTCGGAGGAGCCGGCTAATGCGGAAAGGCTGTCGGCGGGCGAGCGCGCGAGCGGGTGGGCGGGCGCTGGGCGGGCGGGGGCGTGGGCGGGTAGGGGCACGCTGCGTAGGAGGCGGCCAAGAGGAGGAGAGCACGCGTGAGGAGAGGGCACGCAGCCAACGAAAGCGAAAACGTGCACTTGCCGGCTTCCCAAGGAGCTTGCATAATGGACGTGGTATTTTTGATTCGATGAGGGTTTTTACCAATGTGAGCATTAAGAGGGGGCTCTTTTAAGAAACAACTTCCAAGGAGGAAACTTTGGTATAAAATGAAATTTGCACAGGACGAACAGGCTTAATCTCTAGGCAAAACTATTCAACTTTATGAAGTGTAAGTAGTGATTCTATTAACTAAGAAATATTTAATGCACATTGACTGCTTTAGAATTTTATATTGATTTTTTTTTTGCATTAGTGTGAAATGTTGAATTTCATCATCTTTTGGTCGATATGTTCTTACCATCCTCCGTGTTCCTGGATTAACAAATTTTATGGCACAAAATATTTTATTTATTTTGAGATTTATTTGAAACAGCAAATCTTTTATATTTTATGGGTGTTTATTGTTAATCGTATTCATGGAATGTAACTGATATGGATAATAGCAGTCAGTTTACCTCTAGCAATTTTATTGCTCGTGTAGCATATTCAAATGGGATGAATAATTGAGACATTCATGTGCAAGGTTTTTTGCGATAGAAAATTCCAGTACTTCAGTTACTGGAAACGTAATTTATATGCAAATTGTTTGTAATTATATATCTTCATTTGTGTGTATAAAAGTAGCAAACAATAAGGTTGGATGCTTTCTAAAAAAAAGTAATATCTAGTTAAATTTGTAATCTGTAAAACCAATATAAAGTAAATATACAAAAGTAATACAACTGCAATTTTAAAGCTCACTAATGTGTGGTTATGAAGCAGGGCATGATTTAAAATAAACCCCTCATTTTATGGTAATCATTCTTCTTTTTTACAGAACCTGTTAACGTATGTAATAAATCTTTATAAGATCCCTTATACCTGCCTTGATTTCTAGTGAAGTTTATGTAAATGACTTCGTCGATGAAGGAAATTATTTTTTTATTGAATTTGGTAAAAAACGTTTTTAGAAAAGTTCCACATTGTTTAAAGAGGACAGGTTTTGTCGCTGCTGTCAACGAGTATTCTACGTACAGTATTCAGAAGTGGATTGACTTCTTTGTTTTGATTGACCATGTTAATGCTTTTTCTTTCATAAATTAAGTTGATACAAATCAAGTGTTTTTTTTCTATCCGGAATTTTGTTCGGATTATCCGAAATTTCTGATTTGCGGGGCTCGGATTAGCAGGGTTCTACTGTACCCCATCCAGAAGGAACATCCGAAGCGCGCAGAAAATCCTAACAGGATCAAAACGGAGGGGGGCGGGGCCGTGACGCAGCACCTGAGCAAGCAGTCTGCTGCGTGCGCGCCCACGGCGGCACGCGTGCCGGCCGCGGCCGCCAAAGGGCCCACGACGGGCCGCGGGCACCGCAGGTGGTGGTGGCGGCAGTGGCGGCGGCAGTGGCGGCGGCGGCGGCTGGGGCGGAGGCGACGGCGGCGGCGGGGGCGGAGGCGACGGCGGGGACGAGGGCGGTGGTGGCGGCGGCGGCGGTGGCGGGGGCGGTGGCGGGGGCGGAGGCGGTGGCGGGGGCGGCGGCAGGGGCGGAGGCGGCGGCGGCGGCGGGGGCGGCGGGGGCGGGGGGCGGGGGCGGCGGCGTCGACGGCGTCGACGGCGGCCGCAACGGCCACCAGGACCCAAATATTGACGCAGCTCTTTGAAGCGCTGCCGCGCGGCGGAGACTGCAACGCCCGGGTAGACGAGAAACCGCTTCGGCCGCCTGCGGCGCAGCAGGCTCCCCGAGACTCACTCGCGGTTAGGATGCCTATAAAGTCCTAATACGGAGACGGGTATTTCTTCTTTGTGAATTGATGTACCTCAATCAACAGAATTCAAGTCTTCGAAAGAAGGACCTCGAATTAGCAGTAAACGCCCGTTGGTACGTAAGCAACAAAAATATTTTCAAAGACTTATCCATTGATGAAGATAGATAAGATTGTTTATTTAAACTGCAATTGGATGTAACCCGGTGGCAGTTAATTACATAAATGAGATAATAAATGTCATGCAAAAAAGTAAAAAAAATGGTAAAAATAATGCTATTTTAATAACCACAACAACAATCATTACAATAATAATAATATAATAATAATAATAATAATAATAATAATAATAATAATAATAATAATAATAATAATAATAATAATAATATAAAAACTGGTGATTCTTAAAACATTAAATTACATGAAGAAAGAGAAAAGAAACGTCTATCATGTAAAGCCGAACTGAGTGTTTATACAATTAAGACCGCACTGCACTGTCCTTCACTTCACTTTACTATAATACTAAAAACATTTCTTTCGTTATTTCTCTGCTCTACACTGCACGACACCTCACATCACTGTATAACTTAATATTCTTAGTTAACGCGCTCGTAAACGTAGATATACCCTAATTTAATTTCCAAAACTGTTGAACGCTTTGAGGAAAGGGTTCAAAGGTTTTTGCAGGCAATCTATTCCAATCCCTTATCGTTCGATTTGTGAAAGAGAATTTCTCGACATCCGTTCTCTGCGGTCTTAAATTCATTTTGTGCCAGTGATCCCCTGACTGACTACTGACATACGTACTTACCTGCCGTTTAATTTCTTTCCAAGCATGACCGCTATAAGCTTTATACAAAGCGCAGAGTCTTGCCAATGTTCGCCTGTTTTCGAGTGAATCCCACCCTGCCATTTTCTTGTCCCTGAAAGTAAATTTAGTTGCTGTACGCTGAATCCTTTCCAAATTCTTACACTGCATAATTTTTTGCGGATCCCAAACAATTGTTCCGTATTACACTATCGGACGAACATGCGATAAATAACCAATTTCCTTCGCGTTTCCTCTACTCTTTTTTAAGATGCGTATTACAAAATGAAGAGATCTCCACGCTTTCCCTACAACAAAATCCTAGCTACTTTTCCAGCTTAATTTACTATCGAAGTGGATTCCTAGGTACTTGCATGAAGGAACTCTCGGAATAATGTCGTTACGTAAACGGTAATTTGTTACGCTGTAATTATGACCTCTGCCAACAGTGATGGATTTGATTTGAGCTGTTTATGGTCATGCCATTTGACGCCCATTAAATTCATCCTTAGATTTGTCTTAAATATTTCTTCTTTTTTTCGGAATGTTCCATTCATTTAGAGAAGCGGCGTTCATAGAGATATGTTCAGATTTGCAGACATACGCGTTTCTCTCTCGCGTGCTTTTTATGTGGGAATTAGGAATATATCGTATACATTGAGAGTGTGGTGTAAATTCAAAATTTTCAGAAGAAAAAATAAATTAAAAAATGAGAATTTTTACTGTGAATATATTTTAAAAATAGTGTAACTATTATAAATAAGATTTTTTATAAAAAATATCGAATTAATTCTTAGGGCAAAATAATAAAAAGAGGTATTAAGCATTTTCTAAATTCTATTCAACATTGAATTATTTACTAGAAAACGTATTGCATTCCAGAGATACAAAAAGTATTCAGAGGATTCGGCACTTGTTACTTGAACCAAATTCAGATGTGACTGGCGTATTCTGTACGCACTTTGCTATAATGTATGCAAGTTTTAAAATCCGGTGCATAAACATTGAAGACGGAAAGAATAAGAGGATCTAACAACATTACGTAATGTTATTGGCAGGACTATTATAGGAGGAACATTATGATGCTAAACGACAAGTTAATAATGGTGCCATGAAAATTTGCTCTGGAAGACTTGAAATGAGTGACAAGTTTTTTTTTATTTTGATTGTAATTGCTCGATAATTTGTTCATTTCTTCGAGAATAAATAGAAAAAGATCTCCGATATATTAATGTTATGTCATTCTTAATTTCGAAAACTTAGAATTTAAAGTTTATTTGAAACATCAATGCAATGTAAAACAATATTGTTTTTCTCTAAACAAAAATGAACAGAATATACTATTGTGACGTACTAGAGTGAAAAACACAGACGACTGTTCTGATTGAATAAATACAATATATTTACAGATTTTTTACAATTAATGTACAATGATATGATACAAAAATCTAGCCCCTTGGCAACCTTCCAATTCTCTTAGCCGCGAAACCCCGCGACCGTCCCCTAGGCCTCGCCCAGAACCACTGCTTCGGAAGCAGCAAAAAGCAACGCGAAGTGCGAAGCTGTCGGACATAGAGTCCCGTACTACACCAATTACATGGCTTGTCGCCAAACCGATCTTCGACCTGAAGATCACGTGCAAGGATTGCACTGGAGATACCTCACGTCTTTCGACACCCAGCGTATCCCGCGAGGCGCCTGTCGGCGCGGCCTTAAATATCCGCCGGCTCGCCCCCACCCTACAAGCAGCGGGCGACACACGGCTCGCTGGCCAGCCTTTCCAGAGCTACAACCGACACCTCCTAGACTCGCATCCGCGCGCGTCCCTTTGAAGGAAATTCCCGCCGGGATTCCTGAGGGCTTTTCACCCGGCGCGGCGTGGCGCCGCCACCCTCCACCCACATCCGGCTTTATGCGGGTTTCTCCGAAGCGGCCCGACGCACCGGCGCCGGACCAGGCGACGCTACACTATTATGACACGTTGACTGAGAGAAATCTTATCTTTTCAAACTTGCAAATTTTTAGAAGCCAAGCTTAACGATAAACCTCCCGTCTGCTTTCTGCTGATCAATTCACAGCTAGCGCAACCTCTCCCATCACCCCGTGATCACACTTAGAACTGGGAAATAAATCAGCCCTGCACTTCCAAACCATCACTTTCGTCCCCGCGCCTGACGCTGAAGTGCTACCAGCCAACTGTCACGATTCGCCATTAAGACATTCACTTCTTATATCGAGTGGCGCGAAGACATTCACCTCTCCAGCGTGCAAATCAGAATCTTGACTCAAATGGTGAGCAGACTGCGCATGCCGCGGTGGCAGTGCTGCGCGGGGAAAGTTGTTGCGTACAGCCTGCGCAGCGCTTCTCCGGGCGCTGTGTGCAAAAACGCGCCTGCGCGTCCGCCGCGCGGCGAATGAAGAGCCCGTTAGGCGCGCTCGCCTGTCCGCCCGTGTTACGGCGTGGTAACGGCGCCCATTCAGCCTAATTGCGGAAATTGGCTCGTCCGGAGTCACGGCTGCGGCGTTAGGTAGGTGGGGGTGGAGGCGGGGGACGGTGGTGAAGGGGGAAGTGGGCAGTGAAGGCGGAGGAGGGTGATGAACGCGGAGGAAAGTGGGGAAGGCGGAGAAGGGTGGTGGAGACGGAGGAGGGTGGTGGATGCGGACGAGGGTGATGAACGCGGAGGTGGGTGGTGAAGGCGGAAGAGGGTGGTGGAGGTGGAGGAGAGCGGTGGAGACAGGAGGGTAGTGGAGGCGGAGGAGGGTGGTGAGGGCGAAGGATGGTGGCGGAGGCGGAGGAGGGTGGTGAGGGCGGAGGAGGGTGGTGGGGGCGGAGAAGGGCGGTGGAGGTGGAGGATGGTGGTGGAGGCGGAGGCGGAAGAGGGTGGAGGAGGCGGGTGGTGGGGACGGTGGATGGTGGTGGAGGCGGACGAGGATGATGAACGTGGAGGAGGGTGGTGGAGGTGGAGGTGGGTGGTGAAGGCGAAAGAGGGTGGTGGAGGTGGAGGAGGTTGGCGGAGGAGGTTGGCTGAGGAGGTTGGCTGAGGAGGTTGGCTGAGGAGGTTGGCTGAGGAGGTTGGCGGAGGAGGTTGGCGGAGGAGGTTGGCGGAGGAGGTTGGCGGAGGAGGTTGGCGGAGGAGGTTGGCGGAGGAGGTTGGCGGAGGAGGTTGGCGGAGGAGGTTGGCGGAGGAGGTTGGCGGAGGAGGTTGGCGGAGGAGGTTGGCGGAGGAGGGTGGCGGAGTGAGGCTGGCGGAGGAGGCTGGCGGAGGAGGTTGGCGAGGAGGTTGGCGGAGTGCGTTGGCGGAGGTTATGAGGAGGTTGGCGGAGGAGGTTATGGAGGAGGCAGTTGGCGGAGGAGGTTGGCTGAGGAGGCGGCGGAGGAGGTTGGCAGGAGGTTGGCTGAGGAGGTTGGCGGAGGAGGTTGGCGGAGGAGGTTGGCGGAGGAGGCTGGCTGAGGAGGTTGGCGGAGAGGTTGGCGGAGGAGGTTGGCGGAGGAGGTTGGCGGAGGAGGTTGGCGGAGTGAGGCCGGCGGAGGAGGTTGGCGGAGGAGTTTATGGAGGAGGGCCGCGGAGGAGGTTGGCGGGAGCAGGCCGGGCAGAGGAGGTTGGCGGAGGAGGTTGGCGGAGGAGGTTGGCGGAGAGGCCGGGCGTGAGAAAGCTGGCGGAGGAGGTGCGGCGGAGGAGGTGTTGGCGGAGGAGGTTGGCCAAAGAGGGAGGTTGGCGGAGGTGGAGGTTGGCGGAGGAGGTTGGCGGAGGAGGTTGGCGGGAGGAGGCTGGCGGAGGAGGTTGGCGGAGGAGGTTGGCGGAGGAGGTTGGCTGTGAGGAGGTTGGCGGAGGAGGGCCGGCGGAGGAGGTTGGCGAGAGGTTGGCGGGAGCGTTGGCTTTGAGTGTGCGTTGGCGGAGGAGGTTGGCGGAGGAGGTTGGCGGAGGAGGTTGGCGGAGGGGGTTGGCGGAGGAGGTTGGCGGAGGAGGTTGGCGGAGGAGGTTGGCGGAGGAGGTTGGCGGAGGAGGTTGGCGGAGGAGGTTGGCGGAGGAGGTTGGCTGAGGAGGTTGGCGGAGGAGGTTGGCGGAGGAGGTTGGCGGAGGAGGTTGGCGGAGGAGGTTGGCGGAGGAGGTTGGCGGAGGAGGGTGGTGCGGGCGGAGGATGGTGGCGGAGGCGCAAGAGGGTTGTTGGGGGCGCAAGAGGGCTGTTGGGGGCGGAGGAGGGTTGTTGGGGGCGCGGGATGGTTGTTGGGGGCGCGGGATGGTTGTTGGGGGCGCGGGATGGTTGTTGGGGGCGGAGGAGGGTGGCCGAGGCGGAGGAGGGTGGAGAGGGAGTCTGATGATGGAGGTAATAATGTTCACGGAGATAGAGTGGTGAAGAAAAAGTTGTACGTGTGCGAAGAGTCGGTGGTGTTTAACCGAGGTGGCAATGGAATGAGTAGTAGTAAGTAGATGGGGAGCCACGTGGAGGGGCAGTGGCTCTGTCCATGTGGTGATGGGAATGTCGGTACTATCGTTGTTGATGGTGACGCAGGGCTGGGCAATGGCGGTGGATATGTTTGACTAAGGGCGTTTAGAACTCACACAAGACGTCCGACCTTCCTCCCCTTCCCTCCTTCTAGGTGGAGTGGCCAAAGGCCGGTTGACCGCGATCGTTTGTCACGAGGCAGCAGCGGAACAAAATTGCGGGAATTTGGTGTCGACCCTTGCCGCTGCCGTCATCTTAGCTTTCCGGTAGTCGAAAAATTGTTATCTCAACTTCTTCTCCGCATCTCCGCGTCTTTCTAATCGTCACGTTTCTTCTGTTCTCAAGCTTAATTTCTCTGTCGCCCCTGTTCTTTTATTCATTCCCTTTCTTTGGCATAATTTCTTCTCTAACTGCAGCAATAAATTTGTCTCTCTTTTTTCACAAATGTTGCTATTCACCATTGTTTGCTGACCACACTTTTTTATAATATTCTATTTTTCTAAAAACTTGCATTACCATTTCATTTCTAACATGTATTTTTTGTTTTTTATTTTTACTAATTCCACCACGAAGTTTTTACTTCAGTAAAGTGTAAATTACGACCATGAATTGCGTATTAAATTATGTTTAATTTCTTTTTATAAAATGTAACTGAATATATATTTTCGGCAGGTAAGTTTGCCGTTTGTTCTTTTATTCCCTAAGTTCTCTTTTATCTAAATCTCTTTTCTTCCTCCAAAGTTTCATGTCTTTGCTTGATTTCTTGCGTCGTCACCGCCGCTTCGAAGCGTCCGCTGCGCACTCGCAGCCGCCTCCGCCTCGGCCGCCCACGCCGCGCCTTCACCTCCGCATCCGCCCTCCACGCCGCGCCGCCCGGATCAGCGGCCGGCCTTGCCACGTCACCCTCTTCGAGAGAGAGAGAGAGAGAGAGAGAGAGAGAGAGAGAGAGAAAGAGAGAGGGACAGAGAGAGAGAGAGCAACGGAGGTAGAGAGAGAGAGCAACGGAGACTGAGAGAGAGCAACGGAGACAGAGAGCAACGGGGACAGAGTAACGGAGACAGGGAGAGAGAGACCGAGAGAGAGGGAGAGAGATGGGGTTCACCATCAAGTGTATTCCATTCCATCATACCTGCTTCCTTCGCGTACAACCACTGTCCCTGAAACATATCTCTCTCCTGCTTGGTGTTGAATCCCACCTCCACTCATTGCCTAGAGCTGGAGGCCGCGCGTCGTGGCATGCACTGTCCCCTCTTCACCTTGCTCTCCACCTCCACGTCCTGTTGCGGTTGGTGCCGCCGCCGCCGCCGATGAGCTTCGGGTTTCTCCCTTCGCCGCCGCCTACTCCACCTCCGCCTGTCATCTCCACTTCCGTCTACTCTACCTTCGCCCTCGTCAGCACTCGCCTTCCTCACCTTCTGCCTTCTCTCCTTCCCTCCTTCTCCACCTTACGCCCTCACCACCTCCCGCCCTCACCACTTCCCGCCCTCACCACCTCCCGCCCTCACCACCTCCCGCCCTCACCACCTCCCGCCCGCACCACCTCCCGCCCTCACCACCTCCCGCCCTCACCACCTCTCCCGCCCTCACCACCTCCCGCCCTCACCACCTCCCGCCCTCACCACCTCCCGCCCGCACCACCTCCCGCCCTCACCACCTCCCGCCCTCACCACCTCCCGCCCTCACCACCTCCCGCCCTCACCACCTCCCGCCCTCACCACCTCCCGCCCTCACCACTTCCCGCCCTCACCACCTCCCGCCCTCACCACCTCCCGCCCTCACCACCTCCCTCCCTCACCACCTCCCGCCCTCACCACCTCTGCTATCTCCTCCTCCACCTCCGCCTCCTCCTATTCCGCCTTCTCCACCTCCTGCCTTTTCCATCTCTTACATCCAACTCCTGTCTTTTCCATCTCCAACATCCTCCACCCCATCTCCACCCCACTCTGACGCCATCAAGCGGTTCTTGGGCACGATCGCATCTCTCTGCATCAGTATCGAATGAATTGTTATGTCGCGTGTTATGGAACCACAACGACCGCAATTCTGAAGGTGATTATGCGTGATGTTGGCCAGAATCACGTGTGTACCGGTTTGGCATCGTCGCTGACCGTTGTTTCTCAGAATTATCAAAGTGAATTATCTCTTGATATTAATTCGGTAAGTAGGGTGGGGGGGACGAGATTAAGATATTGGGTCGGGGAGGGAAAGCAAAATTTGCTTCTCTATTCTATTCTAATGTCCTTGAGATTACTGTATGTCCGTGAGACTACGAGTCTGAAAAGCAATTTAATAAAGTTTTTCTGTAATGCGATGTTGGTATCGATGCAAGATATTGGTGGATTAACTTTTTTCCCTCCCCGTCCCATATGCGATCTATATGCCAGTTATATACAGAGCAAATGACTTGCATGTTAAAATAAAAATTGCAAGTACAATTAACATACATTCGTATAAAGAATTGAAAATACCCCCCCCCCCATTATTTGAATTTTTACTTCATGGGTGATTGTTCATTCGAGGAACGTGTTTGCAATGATATATGGATGATGAATGATGTTTGCAATATTACGTAGTATTTGTATATCACCATCAAATGGAAATTGTCCATGGCCATAAGCAGGATATGTACCTCGTTCTCAATTCAAATCATGTTCGTTTTAAATCTGTACCTGAATCTTCTAGAATGATCTTTCGTCTTATCGAAAGCTGTTTCTTACTAACTTGTAGAGTTTTTTCTAAAGTGAGATTTCTAACGCCTATATTCTGTCGTTCTTTCGTGCATGCATTATAATTTTAATTTTCTTCATCTGATATAAAAAAAACTTTTTTAGTGCAGAGTTTAAGACAATTCTTAAATTGAAAGTAATTCCTTTATGTAATAAAGGTTCGTCCGTTCGTCCGTTCGTCCGTTCGTCCGTTCGTCCGTTTCGTTCAGCCTGTCTGCGCCTGGGTCTGCGCCCGGGTTCCGTTCGTTCGTTCGTCCGTTCGTCCGTCCGTCCGTCCGTCCGTCCGTCCGTCCGTCCGTCCGTCCGTCCGTCCGTCCGTCCGTCCGTCCGTCCGTCCGTCCGTCCGTCCGTCCGTCCGTCCGTCCGTCATTTACGCTCCTTGCAGTCCACCAACCGAAACAAATGGAGTCTCATTCGACGTGTTTCGACTTCCTGGTGGGGAACTATTTGTGGATGTTGGTTTGTTCTTGCGGATTCATGCAGAACACTCAGAGACATTTCTTTTTAAATCGTGTTTTTGATTTTTAAGCCACTAAATGGCATTTTGGGTGACTAACGGCACCTAAAGGGGTGATCATTTGCACATTCGGTACCTTTCGACAAGACAAATCGATTGGCACAATTCTTTGCCAGTTACGGAATACATAGTTCTCCCTAGGATATTATCTATAATGCACCTACCATACATTGGTAAAATGCTGTGAATTACTTTACTCTTTCCAGAATTTACATGAATCTTTACAACTTCATTCATCAGATTGTCTGTAATGAAACCTAATTTTATAATGAAAGAAACATTTTAAAAAGGTATTTTAATGGAAACTTTTTCATGTAACTTTTTTGACCGAACATGGAGGAGGCGGGCAACTGTATGATGGTGTGATTTGAATATAATGGTTAGAAATGAATTTGTATTATGAACTTGCGAAGTTCAAATAAAATACCCCCACCCTAACCTAGTAATAAATAATGGAATTGGTTGCTGGACTCGGAACAGGATGCTGAGATCAACTAGTTGGGTGATTCATTTTAGAAACTATAGTGTACACACTTTTATTATATAGGCAATGATTCACTTCTTTGAGTGTATACTGACTTATCTTCCAATCCTTAATTAAACTACGTCTTGTACATCCTAATAGCAGACAATCGCTTGTGTCTTCATATCATGAACCTGGTGTGTTTTTCCGTAGCGTCGTCTTGTAGCAAAGGACGTGTTACATAAGACTTGTAATTAGGAATCGATATTGAAGTTCTCGTTCTTGATGTCTGAAGAAGACGGACACTTCTATTCTCCGTCGGTAAAATCCACTTGTACAGTTTTCCGTTGTTTTTCTAATATTAATTTCAGTTCTAGATAAAAACGCAAGGTAGTAAATCTCGCACATATAAAGCAACATACTTAAGTCATTACGACCGTATCTTTTCCATCGCCATTTTTAAAATTCTAAAGCGATTCCCTTAAATGCACACGACGTGCGCTTCAATATGTGTTTATATCACGATGCTTCATGTCTCTTCCCCAGACCCGAGCGTTAACCTTTAGCCTCAATAGCGTCCGACATCAGTCACGTTACACGCTGTTCGCGCTATCTGCCATCTCTGGATTCCTAATGCAGCAGCGGCGGCGGCGTCGTCACGGGACGTGTAGTAGCAGCGCGTTTATGACGCATTGCATCGGGCGGGATGGCGCTCGTGTATTCATTAAATTCACGGGCCCCAGTCCAAATCGTACGGCGACGCGCGTGGAAAAAGGGACTTTTTTGAGGCGAATTCGGCAAAAATTCCGCGAGGCGTGGAAGAGAAAGCGGCAACAGGGGGCGGGCACGGCGGAGGCGGCGGCCGCGGGGTCGTGGGGGCGGGAGGGGCGGTGACGCAATGTGCGGAGGGGGCGGGGGCGGCGGCGGCGGGAGCGTGGCGATGCGCGGATAAGCACTGGCGGCGGTGGTGGCGTTGGAGGCGGTTGGGGAGCGGACGGTGACGGTGACGGTGACGGTGACGGTGACGGTGACGGTGACTTGGACGTTGGCGGATGTGTTGAATCATGAGGAAGTGAAGGTGTTGACAATATCAATCATTGCACTTGTGTGTATATCTACATCAGTTATTCTTGTGAATGAGTGGTCCAGGCTTGGGATTCTTATTAAAATACATAACGTTAGGTAAGCCTGAGCATCAAATGGTATACAGTCGACTCCGGTTGAAGTGAACTGTTGGGGGCTAACATTTTTAATTCACAAGATCAGAGGTCTATATCATCTTCTATATCCGATGTCAGAATTAAATAGAATTTCACCACAACGATTGATTTTTATTAATATAAAAATACAACAAAATACATTAACATTACGAACTGAAAATGTCAATTTCTTTATGTGTACTCAAAAAATCAATTATTTTCAATTGTTTGCTTGGTACTTTTTCATTACTAATTTCTCTAGATCCTTCTCCAGACTTGATTCTGCATTGTCCACTATCTCTAAGTAACGTAAAGCGACATTGACACCCTTTAATTCCTCGAGTAGTGTTGGAACACCGTTCCACTCTCCGAAAACTCTTTTACTCGCCTAATAACATGCGAGGTGCTTTCGGTAGCGGGAAGGCGCCAGCGGCTGATGAAACTGATCGCTTTTCCGCGCGCCACGACACATATCGCCAGGCGGTGGTCGCGTACTTTCTGTCCGCTACCGTTACCTCAGGGAGAATTCGATTATGACCTTTGGCCGACGAACTTTTTTTCATGCAGCCTGGTGTTGGAATTTCTGACACTGAGGCGTTATATTATTTTTAAGGAGGGAGTTAATTTCCACGACGTTGTATTTCCTACGTTCACTATAGCCTTTCAGGTTCACTATAACTGAATATTTTTGTACTTATTTGTAATCTAAGTGAAACTAGAGTAGAGACTTAAGTTCACTGTCACCGAAGGTTCACTATATCAGAGTTCACTATAACCGGAGTCGACTGTTTGTAGAATGTCTTTCGAGTAATACGATTAGATTTGCGTATTTGAGACTCCATATGTTCTAAACTCTTTGTGGTGGATTGGTTTCCTTTCTAACTGAACATTCACTATTCACCATGCCATAACTTATTGCAGGTTTTTTTCTAACTTTTCTTATTGGAACCGAAATGTTAGGAAGATGAGATTTTTCATCACAATTTCTTCTCCAAATGTTCTTAGCTGGCGACCCTTACTGTTAATTAACGCTATTCGTGTTAGGTTCTTGTTAGGTCCTCTCCCACCTATTGCTCCACCACTTACACATTGATTGTAGTCATCCAAGTCACACTCAAGATACGAGTCACATCCAGAAAGTAACTTTCCGTAGGTTGTCAACAAAAAGAAAATTCATTATCTTCGAAAAACATGACTGTAGCAGATTTAGCAAATGTTGCAGTATTTTTTCACGTAATCACCACCAATATTGAGATATTTGTCAAACCGTGAACCAACATTTGTATCCCTACGTTGTGGAAGTCTGCAGCTGGAGATAGGCACCAGATAGCCACCAGCAGTTTTGCTTCACTCTGACCCGATGTTACTATTCAACACTGCAGATATTTTAAAGAAGGGCCATTAGAGAACAAGCGACACTGGATGTTCAGTAGGGGTGCCAACCGTCCTCCATTTGGGAGGGCAGTCCTCCACTGACGTCAATTGTCCTCTCGTCCTCCTTTAGATTTTAAAGGTCATCCTTTAAGTAAATTTGTAATTTATTCTATCAAATGATTAACATCTTCTATGTTGTATCGTTTATTATGTAATTTATGATATAAAACATAAATATCCTTATTCTGAACGCTAACACACGCATGATAGTGTGTCTGTCTAGCGACCAAAATAAAGAAGAGACTCTCAGACCATCTTTTGTGAACCAAACTTTTCATTTGAATCGAAATGGTCAGATGGAAGGAATAGAGCTGATGTTAGTCTAAATTAAATATTTATAACAAGAAATGCACAATAATGCTTGGTCACACATGGCTCGGCTCACAACCAACCTTCTGTAGCAATTCCGCTGGGAGGTGTTTATAGTTCGAATCTCGCACCAAAAGATTTATATCTTTTATTACATCTCAATAAAATCCTGTTTTGTCAGTCTTCTTCACAGAGAGGCGAAGTTGCAGGTGGATGTTAAACACTGGACGGCAGACACTGATCGAACACTTGTGTAAAATTCCAGGCGGCAGACTTTTACGACATTGATATACAAATGTTGATCTGACGGTATGAAAAATGTGTCTATTCTGGTGGTGATAATGTGAAAAAATAGTGCAACATAAGTTATATCTGTTACAAAAAAGTTTTTCCATGAAATTGGGTGTTCCTGACGATCGAGAGTTGGGTTGTCCAACAGGCGGCTCTCGGGCCGCATGCGGCCCAAGGTGCCATTTATTGTGGCCCGCGAAAGGTTATTTGTCAAAAGTGAAAGTCCCTTTCATCCATATCGTGCGAATACATTCTGGGCCTAACGTACGGGCGCTGCCGGTGTCAACACCCTCTGTACGTAAAAATAGGTTGTTCAGATTTAAGGATTTTTTTCTAGTAAATTCAGAAATTCAAAATCACCCCAATGCGTTTCAGTGATTGCGAGTTATGCATGGTACGGACTGATATCACCCATTGTACCCCCCCCCCCCGTTTCAGAGCAACCGAGCAAACTGCCGAGGTCAACGGTCCGGGGCAGTCAGGTGTGGTTCACCCGAGTAATGAAAATATGGCCCGCGCTATATTAAAATTGTTAGTTGTGGACCTTGAGGCCTTGCAAGTTGGACAACCCTGATCTAGAGAAACTCGCTTTATTTTTTTATATACATATTTATTTTTCATTTGGATATACATAGTTCAGTTACTTTTTCATACGTATTGAATGGCTTACAACTATTCTTATTTCCTAATCTAAAAAACTAACTCTAACTACACGAAAGGGAAGGAAGATACAACATGCACTGTTAACAATTCTTCGAGAATATGTTTAGGAATGCGTTAAAAGGGGTAACGGTTTTTTATTCGTGTTGGAGTATAGCTTTTTTTATGGGGAGGTTTTAGTGGATGGCGTGTGGTATAGAGTTAATATTTGAGTAACAGGTATTGGAAAGATGGGCTATGTGTTTAGTGATGGACTCGTTTTCTGGATGCGCCTCGTCTTTGAATACTAAAGCAGTCGCGCGGAAAATTTACTCTGACCTTCGAATCGTTTCATACAAAACCGAAAGTGTTGACGAGCGGAATCGTGGGGCGGTGAAGTCACGACTAAACTGTGTGCGCCCCCTTCCCCCACGCCGCCCACACACCCACCCACCCGCACGTGCCATTGCGCACCTGACAGCCCGGATGCAGAGCGGCGAGGCGCGGTGATGCGGTGGGCGCGGTGTTGAGTGGCGGGGGGAGGGGAGGGGGAATCGTTCATGGGGGCGCCCTCACCCAGCCGAATCGCATTAGCCCTGTTTTCGCCGCGGTCGAGCCAAGGACCTCTGTGTCTGATGGCAGGCGGTCTGGGAGAAGGAAATAGGAACGGCAAAGACAGGCTGGAGTTTTCGATTAATCCGGGGAAGGGATGGTGAAGATATTTAGATATTTATTTAGTCAAAAACAGTAAAAAACTGTATGTGACGTATGGGGAAAAAAATCATCTACCCACGATTTCTTGAGTTTCAGTATCCCTTCTCAACAATTTAACTATTAATAGTTGAAAGATGAAAAAACAATTGTAATAATAATAATAATAATAATAATAATAATAATAATAATAATAATAATAATAAATAATATATAATAATAATACATTTATAAAAGCGAGAGATTAACATTTCAAAAACTAGATATTTTCGTTTCCGAGTCATAGTAAACTTACTTGTAACGGTGAACGAACTGCAGATTTGATGTATGCTGCAGAAGATGTATCGTTCGTCTTTACATCTGTGTATCTATTTATAGATACTGAAATGTTCTCTAAATATATCGCAAAGTCTCGACAGAATTTAGTGGGTATTGAATTTTCAACAAGTTTGTATTAAATGATATTCACATGTTAAAGCGTACGAGTGGTATTCCGTCCTCTTATTAGATAGCTAATAGATAACTTCAGGCGCTAGGCGTTTTGTGATCTGTTCAGGTTTCAAATTTGGATTTTTGATTATTAGCTACTGTAGCGTCTCAGTCAGCGCGCAGGCATGCTGAACGAAGGACAAAGCAGTAAGCAACGAGCATTCAGGCAAGCCTGTAATTCCACACTTGTAGGAATGGCCAAATATTCAATGGCTGTCAGTAAAGGGCTGCCAGAGAGGTTGTGGTACCAGAAACAATCGGTGAATCACGTGATTCTGCTGTATTGGCTGGGATGGAAGGCTTCAGTGGAACTCAGAGGTCCAGTGAGAATGCTTAAAATATTCCGCCTCAGCGGGCGCGAGACACTCGCTTTGGCAGCGGGATAGCGACCGAGGTGTCTGGTGCCGTCTGGGTAGTCCACAGTAGACCGAAGGTACGACGATAGACGATTGGAGTGTCAAGAATCCACGGTAGGGACCGCGTCTATCTGTCTGGTTAGAGTTTTTACTTTAATAACGATGCATGTTTCGATACCTTTCTTTTTAATAACTCTACACTAAAGAATATGAGCCCACTCATGATGGTTGTCCGATTAGTTGACTTTTTGTACAGATCACTTGCATGTGGCCAATGCACAATTTGATTCATAACAAGACGTAACTGTACGATAAATTAGTAAAGTGTTGAACTAGATGCGTTGAACTGGTGAATTGAATACGATAAGATCCACAACAATTGGCACACCACTGTACCTTCTCGAAATGCAGGTTCCTATTGTTTAAAATAATTTTAATTCTTCAATAACCTTACATGACGTATCCTGATACGTCAGAATAATTTTCTGTTTTATTTTCCTACCTGCTAAATTTTCTGTGGGATAGCCTGGGAAAAGTGACTAAACTACCTTGCAGACATTCTAAATGTTTGCCCTATCCGTTTCTGTCATCGCTAGGTGCATGATTGTGCATTATCCGTTTAGCACTGTAATGCCTCGAAATCCATTGTAATGAGTATTTCTCTCTCGGAGAAGTGGCATCAGTGTTTTGGCTTTAAGCTCGTCATGCACTATGCTAGCGTACGAAATGAGAATACTCTTACAAATATTTCTAATGCTTTGTGTTACACAGTTTTGAAATTTCGGTATTGACTGATGTTTCAAGTTTACATTGATATTGTATACACAATTATACTTCATATTTTTTTTTTTTTTTAAAGGGTGATGAGTAATAAATTTTGAATGTTGGCAATAGATGTGTCTTAATTCGAGCTAAAATGCTGCTCGGTCATGGTCAGGACATTAATTATAAGCGTGCTATGCTATTCAGAAGCATATTATTCAATACCATAATAAAATATTGAATACGTATTCTTGAAATAATGCCCGATATAAGTAACATTAGAGCCTCGTGCGTTGAGTAACACATTTCACGCGATTAAATTAACCGCTAAACACTATCGAAGAAAGTAAATGAAGTTGCGTCAAATTATGTAAACAATTGCCGATAACAATTATTTCTTAAATATTAAGAAATTATTTCTGTTCTAGTACTTTTGATTTAGGAAGTTAACATTTTACGAAAATTAAATCGATTATCTTGTGTTGATGTTATACATTTCTGAGCTAATCATGCGTCTGTGTGTAGGTTGCAAATATAGTTATTCGAAGAATTTATCATGCTCGTGGTGCTTCAGAATTGCTGCACACGTCGTTTGCCGGTCGATGATATCTGTTCATTAATAGGACGTAAAAATATAATGCGTAAGAGTTACATAAATGCGATGACAAGAGTATTAACTGGTATAGTAATGTACCCCAGTGATCTTTAAGCTGTTAATTAGCATTAAATACGCTCCCAATTACCTTATTATTGGACGTAAATTGCCGTGATATAAACTAGATTGGTGATGGCAATCTCCATCAGCCGGAACTTGCCTGACTACTTTCTACGTTTGTGTATATTGCTCACGATAATTAGTGATTACGCGATATATATAAAATGCCGTATTTCGGAATTACTAGATAGTGTAGGGAGGATAAGTATTAGGTTTAAAAATCATGCGAGTACAGGCTGTTGGCATGATCCTAGAGACAAAGAAGTCGAGCTAATGCTTAGATCAGATTGAAGAAGGCAAGTAATTGCGTTGTTTGCTGATGAGAAAGTAAGGTCGTTCGACCTTCCCTTCTAAGAAACTATTACATTTGAAGATTTATGAAAATTACTCACAGGCCGTCTGGTTGCCTCTATTTTACATCATTCCGGAACGGCTTACTTTCTAACCCAAAGGTTTAGGTTTTTCTGGAAATTTAAAACACTTTATCGTATTGGGCCCTGAGAACGTGTTTGCATGTAGTTGATATTATGGTCCAGAATTCTGTCAAAGTCTAATTAAATCAATTTAGCTCACCAATGAGATAAAATAATAGGGCTAAGGGAGAAGCAGCAGAGAGCGTATGCACAGGTTTTAGATATAAGAAACTTACGTAACCATTACTATAGAAATTGAATATGGGGATTGTTCACCCACTTCCGAAGTACAGTTGCGACGTTTTTAGGAAAAATAAAAGAATTTCTGCATGATATGAAAAAGTAACCGCTATGACCCTTATGTCTTTTGTTTTGTTTATTGATAACATTTTTTAAAATTAGAATTAGAATGATAATTCAGCTAACTAATAGGATCCTTTCCTATCCCTAGGACAAGCTGCCTCAGGACATCATGCCACCTGAAGAGACGTAATTGTGTAAGTAAAAGCGATTCTTCCTTATTATGGTAAGCATAGATGGTTAAGTAAGTGGAGAGATAGACGGGTATGTGGTTGGCCTCCACTAAATGCAATGCCGGTTTTAGATATTCCTCACAGACATAATAATGAGCAGTTTTCTGAAGATAATTATTATCTTCGAAAAACTGCTTGTTTCCATTCGTTTTATTCCTCAAGAGGGAACAGTGTCAGAAAAGCACAGTGAACGGACGATTGTAGATCGTCGTCTTGGCCATTATCTCACAAACATCATAACGTAAGAAGAATGGAATAACAAAAATGTATACTGACTTGAGTACGAAATTATTGTCGCGAATTCATATTTTAACATCTTAAAATTATATTAATATTGAATTCCTTCACATTGAAAAGGTAAAAGAAACACATGATCAAGAAAAACATTTATAAGCAAAGGAATTAAAATACATATTTTATCCAAACATATCGGATTTTAGAAGCTCATTTGTTCCACGATAGGTGACTTACCAGTAGTTTGCTCAGTGTCAGAATGATGATTGAATATGAAGCACGCGGGAATGTAAATGGAATGAGAGTGTACACTTCAAAAGCGACTCATCTGGACAATTATATCAATTTCCTTTATACGACTACGACTAATTTCATACGACTCATCTGATACAATTATGAAGTCCGCAATACAGTCCATTTGTTGATCAGAAATATGTGTTAACACCGGTACTTTTGCTGTGTCGTGAACCCGGAGGTCCAAGGGTTCGCGTCCAGAAGGTGATGAATTTTTGCTTCGAAGCCGAGTCGAATTCACCCTCTTGTATGGAGCAGAATTCTTGTAGCCAACTGTTCTGTTCCGTAGTTTTACATGGACATCAATACTAGTCGAATGTTGGAGAAGAAGATCTACGGACCCAGCGCGATATTTTCTTCCTCTCCTCTTACTCGCACAGCTACACTTGCAGAAGATGCTGTAAATCGATGACACTTCTCACTTCGAGAAGGGAAGGAAACTCCATCATCCACAATATAACGTGCACTATACTTACCGAACTCTTGCCCTTAATAGCTGAAGCACTCGGAGAGGAGAGTAAATTCTTACTCACCAATCATATAATTTCCAGAGCGTCTTTTACTTTCTCGCTTGGGAGTAGAGAGAAAGTTGTTAAATGATGCGCGAAAAAACGGCGAATTTCCGGTAGAAAAACTCTTATTACAGGGTCCCGGTAGTGAAAAAGTGAATAAATTCAGTTGCTAAATGTAGAAAAAGGAAATCTAACATGTAGTGTAGCGAGCATCCATGTTTTGTGGGTCCTTCATATGGAAAAATCGAATGACGGTAAAGCGTGTTTCTGTCTGTGAACAACGCTAGCGGCTGAACAGTTCAGCCGATTTTCTCCAAAATTGACATTCCCCAATCGATCTGGCTGATGTCGCGGCTTCTTGAATTTTAAATCGATATTTTAATTTTGGGAGGTACTTTACATGACGCTCCTGGGATATTTTCAAAATATATAAAAAAATGGCTCCAAAGTTTTTGATTATTTTTTTTGTTGGATTGTGCGAAGGATCTTTAAGAGAATGGTTTCCGGAGTTGTCCTACAACTAAAATATTAAAGATGGAGAGTATTTTCCATTAATGAAATCTGTTCCTTAAAGATAAATTTCGAAATAAGTTCATGTACACTTTTTCGAAATTTTGAGTACTTTTCTCTAAAATACGGGCGAGAAAGTACCGTAGTGGTATTTTGTGGTAATTTAATACCACTAGCATTTCTTTTTATTTCTTTTTTCTTTCCTTTTATTTCTTTTTGTTTCTTTTTTCTCTTTTTCTTCTTTTTCTTTTTCTTTCTTTCTTTCTTTCTTCCTTTTTCCCTTTATTTTCTTCTTTCTTTTTCATTTCATTCACATCCGTCCGCGGCGCGAGTACCGGAGGGTTCAGATCGGCGCGCGCCGTAACATTTGCGCTCTCCAAACCTTTCCGGGCGGCCCGGCGGCCCCCAGCGAGCGGGTAAAGGTTTCGGACGGAGGCTGCCGGCAGCGCAGCTCCGATCTGCTTTGCGCGCGCTCAAATTGCGGAGGTGAACTTTTCATCGGCAGCTGCGCGCGGGAGGTCGCGCAGGGCGCCGCGCAGAAGGAAGCTCTGAATCAGCGCCGGGCGGCGAGGGCCGGCGCGCCGCGGCCGCACTGTGGTCGGGGGGAAGGAAAATGGCGGGCAACATTCATCAAAGATTTGGAGTGGGAGGGAATTTTTGAGAAAAATAGAACCCTGTCCGCAGATCGGCGTTTTCGTAAATTTATTATTATTATTATTATTATTATTATTATTATTATTATTATTATTATTATTATTATTATTATTATTATTATTATTATTATTAATGCGTTATAAAAAATTAATTTGTGGATTAACGAATATTTGCTACGTACGAAATAAATTATTACATTGAAAATAACAGAATTCGATTCTATGTTTTAGTTAATCAGTAATTGCGCTAAAAAATTGTTTGATGTAGAATTCGTCCGAAGAACATAGGTGCATTTAACCAAAAACTTTTATATGCAACAAAAAAGGGGGGTTGCATTGAAAGGTCTTTTTCTCAAAAAAAAAAAAAATGCTGACACGTTTTTGCCGTTTTTTACCTTCGACGTGGAGCTCGATGTATACGGCATAACTTTACCTGGTTCGAGAGGATCGTGGTTGCGAGGGAAATATGTAAACAGTTGAATGATGCTTCATGTTATCTTATGGAGGGTATTAAAACAAATTATGGGAAAAAAATAAAAAGGCAAACCGAGGCAAGTTAGCATTTAGTTATTTATTAAATAAATGAATCTGAATCATTAAAAGTAGGTAAAAAATGATATATATGTGGCACGGTGTTAATTGGTTCTACTGATCTCGGGCGGCAAAATGCCCTGGAGCATTTCGTCGCCGTTCGTTCATTAGAACCCTTCGGATATGATTCTGATGACATGTTATCTTTTCATTGGTGTATACTGGACGTAGCTAACTTGTAAATCAATGTTTATCATGACGTGTAGGTTATAGAAACGCATAGTTATTAGGTCATTTTTTATATTTTTCATTTTTTAGGTAATTGTTTTTAGATCTTTGCGTCATTTTCGTCATTTGTACTCATTTTGATTCCTTTTCTTGTTTTTTTTTGTCAGTGAATGTTTCATGAATTTACAATGACACACTAAAACGAAGATTTTATTTTATCATCAGTTCATGACGAATTTCTCTACTGCAATGGACTCTGTTTTTCGAACTCTCAAAATTATGCCGAACTTCGGTAACTTCCTTGACCTATCAAAACCGGTGGTTGGAAGATCGGATCCAATGATTACATTTCCTCCTAAAAGAAAGACTTTATTTCAAAACATAATTTTATGAAAATAAATTTTATTTAAAATTTTTAGGTTTATTGAATAAGTAAACATTTTCATACACGTTTTTGAGTTAAAAAATGAAGTAATTTCCCCCATTTTTAGGTAATTTCCCCCATTTTTAGGTAATTTCCCCCATTTTTAGGTAATTTCCCCCATTTTTAGGTCATTTTCCCCCTTTTTAGGTCATTTTCCCCTTTTTAGGTCATTTTCCTCTTTTTTAGGTCATATTCCCCTTATTTTAAGTCATTTTCCCCGTTTGTTTAAGTCATTTTCCCCGTTTGTTTAAGTCATTTTCCCCATTTGTTTAAGTAATTTTCCCCATTTGTTTAAGTCATTTTCCCCATTTGTTTAAGTCATTTTCCCCATTTGTTTAAGTCATTTTCCCCATTTGTTTAAGTCATTTTCCCCATTTGTTTAAGTCATTTTCCCCATTTGTTTAAGTCATTTTCCCCATTTGTTAAAGTAATTTTCCCCTTTCTTAAAAATTACTTTATAGGCCATTTTCCTCTTATATAAAGTCACTTTATAGCTCATTTTGAAACAATTTTGAGGTCATCAAATCCGAACCCTGCTTATATCGCCCTTGGGGCAATAACTCTTCTCACCTCCAACCTTTCAAGACAAATCGATTGAAAGGACTCACCGTCATCCGCAATTATGCCACTCGCGACCACTGTGCGGAGCTGGTCCGCGGCGGCGGGCGATCGCGGTTCAGATCCGGGCGCGGCCAGCGCCGCCGGGGCCGGGCGGCGGCCGTAAATCACGGTGGCGTGGGCGCCCGCCGGGTTATCTGCGCCGGCCGCGAGGGCGCGGCCCGAGCCCCGCCGCCTGCGCCGCCTGCGCCGCCTCGCCCGCGGCCGCGCTCGCCACCGCGGCGCCCTCGGGCGGAGCGCCCGGTTCGCAGGCGACATCCACGTTTTCTACGTCCATGTACTGACGACGTTCAGGGATTTTTTTTTATTTTTGAAAGCGCTGTTTTTTACTCGTTTTATTTTTGAATGAACAAAGTACCATTACAAAAACACTGTCATAATTTTTACTTATCAGTGAATTGAACATTATTTGAGACCGAAGTGTCCAAGGGTTAAGGTTCTGAAAAGGAGGAAATTCCTTATTCAAGAAGAGTCGCGTTTTTCTTTTATGTCGTATATATTTTTTTGAATTATTCAATCTAATAATAAAAAAATGTTCTATCGTAATTATCGTGAATTCCCGCTTCCTCGCGCGTGAACAAAAGTGTTTGAGTTTACTGAAAATTGAAATATCGATTATTAAAAACATCAATCATTTTCAGGTTTTTTATTAGAAGGAAAAGTGTGATTTAATGTTCGAAATATCGATGTTTTGTTGACGATGTCGCATCTTCCGGAGGTGCGAGTGCATGCTTGCCACGAACTGTCGGTAACCAACACGCTCCCGAATCCAACTAGAGATACGCCCACATTTTTAACCGTTCAGTTCACTCCGCCGGGCAAACTAGGGCGATAGTGACCACAGTTGTGGGAGTAAAACTAAAAGAAATCTGCTTGATCAGAAAACACTGAGCATCCATATACGATTCGCAGTTATGACATTTACAATTTCATTCAATGCTTTTGATTTCATTGAGGATCACATACGTGGCCAAATTTCATGTGAAAAGCCACTTCGGGTGAATGCTAATTACAGTGGTTCAAATAATTGTGTAACAGTTTTTGCTTGAGATATTTGTGGTGCCGATTTTGATTTGCCGAATTTGTAAGATATATATGTGATGGAACCTGTGAGGTGAAAAGAAGTACAATGGGATGTAGACAGGAGTGATGTGGAGTTCATTTTATAGTTGGAAATTTCCTACAAACCAGGGTGCTTTTGTAATGGTTCTGAGGACTAGTTGATAAAATTTGCTTTTTTAGAATTTTAAATTTGCTAACACAGGCCGAAATGAGAGAAGCGTATGAGAGAATTTGCCTGCGAATAAAACGTAGGAATGAATTTCATCACCTATTTTTTCTGTACGGTTCAACGTATGCTGGAGTACTGAACCCGTACCCTCTTAGATGTACATCACTGCATAGGGCAGGTAATGGCGCGCCCTCGGCTAATCGAAGAAACTCCTTCTCTCACTCCGTTCTTTGAAAAATATTTTTTCATCTTTCAAAAGGTGTTCCCTGAACAGAGGGCGAAGTTTTGAAAAATAACGCAGTAAACCCTCGTTAGCACGAACTCGTTTAACACGAATTTCATCGTAACTCGAACAAAACGTCGGTCCCAGGAAGGGATTACGGTAATAAGGATAATACTCGGATAACACGAATTTTTATAACACGGACTTCGATAATATCGGTCTCTTGGAATTCGTGTTAATAAGAGTTTACTGTACTAATTCTTCCTTTTTCTAATATTTCCTGTGTTAATGTTATTGGATCATTTCTTGGTGAAGACTTATTGTTAATAAAATATGACATTATAAGTATTTAAGACACTCTTTTTTTCAAACAGTTAATCAAACGCGGTGATTGTAATTTGTTAGCATAACCTACTTCTTGCTTACCTTCCGAATTAACAACTACATCAATTTCCAATAAAACTGTGCTTTGTGCAATTTTAAGGGCGCACACGTTTAGGATTTGTTTAACTCTGAATCTAACAGAAAATGAAGAATGCACGGAATCCATTTATTTCAATTATAATTGCGTAATTTTGGGTGCAGGAATTTTGGATGCAAATGCCTGCGGATAAAGCAGCCCCTTATATAGAAACATATCAAATTCTGTAATTCTGCATATATTGTAGTTTGGTAGTCATTGAACCAGAGGTCTCAAGATTGACGGGTACAAACGGATGAATTGCATCAAGTTCTGCTTTGAAGGAAGGAAACAGATTTTACTGCGTCCGGACGGACTCCATCTTCTGCTCTCACTCTGCTCTTTTTTAGATCCCTTTAGGTACTACTACTTTCCCACCGAAGGTAAAAAAGCTGGATATATTTATGAGCGACATCTGCATTATTTATGTTTATATAGGGTTCATTTACAGTACTCAGCTACATTGAGGCTATGAAAGGGGCCATAAGCATTTATTAAGTGCGATTGAGAAACTAGTCGGCTCGGAAGCTACACTTTACGAACGTAATAGCTATTATGACATGCAATGACTAGTAGAGCTGAGTCCGAAGGTTACCGACATCGAACCCATGAGAAATTTTGAAAAAGGATTTTACAATCATCTAATCTCGTATCGATTTTATGTTATATCTGTATGGAAAGAGATTTCAAACATTATAGATCAATTTTTGTATGCTTTCTCGAGTTGGAAACACTTGTATGTACAATGTATTCGGTGCACTGATGAAGGAAAGTATGAGACAAGCAATTTCAATTCATTTCGCCCTGACAATGAGGAAATATCGATATCAGTATCGAAGTTTTAAAGGGCTAATATGAAAAAGCTGTTATGAGATATTCACCTTTGACACGTAACGCACTCGCCGCCGCCACACTACGACACAATTTTTGGTGAAATTCGAATGATTAGTCGCATGGAAAAAGTAGTGCAGCTCGAGAGCGAATACGCCTAGGTTCTTATGCGAGGAGTCGTTTGATGGAGATGAATACGTGATAAAAGACAAAATACTAATAGAGGAAACAATAAAAAGAATATTTTTTTAAAAACTGATAATTAGACACTGACGTATTTTGGTTAAAAGTACCAGAAAGAGTGTTGTCAAATAGATCAGAAAACACAAAGGCAATAGCTCTCTGAAATACATCAATTCTCATAAAACTCCTTTTGGTGTTGGTGATGCTAAAATGTAATCAACTTGCCAGTAGTTCATATGTCAATGATGAACTTAATAATGTTTAATTATCTTGGAATTCAAATAAAATTCAAAGGATATAACAGTTTTAAGTAGAACCAAGTAGATGAATTTCTTTCTATCGTAATAAAATATTTATGATAAATGTTTCTTCATTATTATGCATAGTAGGTCCATATTCAGAATGTGCAAGATACCATCTTAGTTAGAACGTACCTTGTCAGCTTTGTGGGTCTTTTATTACGGTAACTGTGGGTAAATATGACACATTGCCAAGGAAGAACTTTGAAGCAGAAAGCAATGACTACTTAAAATTTCTGTAGAATATAACGTATACATCTTGGTAATCTTTAATTAATCTGAAAGTTTGAAATGCGCAAGTATTCACATTTATCTTACTTATTCCGAAAGGAGGAGTTGCTTAGCATGGAGCGATGTATTTTCTGGAAGGTACCGGGGTACATTCTGTCGAAAGAAGAAAAATATATCTTACACACATGCATCTTACGTGCGAATTGGAAAGATGCAAAATAAGATGTCGGAATGTGCAAACTATTGCTTTAAGAGCAAGATGAGATATAATAACAAGAACAGAGCGAGATATTTTATTGTATCTTATAATATCGAAATGTTATCCTCGAAGGAAAGAGAAACAACATGTGTCGTTCTTCATGTAATACATGTGAATTCCCGGATAGAAAAGGCATACCAGAATAAAAAGGGTACTTCTATATTGTATTATTTTTGGGTCAAATGAAGAAGAAAATTGAAAATTGGTTAACCTAATGTAACTTCCGATGCGATTCAGATTGATTTCCGGGCGCGTCAAATGCTGAAGTCATTAGTCCCGTAAGTGCAGTGCAGTTTCTAACGCGGGAGGTAGTGGTTATCTTCCCCTGGATGGGGAGATCCGGCGCCGACCAACGTCTTCTGCTTGCGGGACTTTCCACCCCCGCGGGATCTTCCAGCCGTCGGTCACCGCCTCAAACAGGATAAGCTCTAAGCCCTTCCAACATGTGGCAGTGTAGTGCATATGTGTATGTAAGGTGTGAGGATAGGACAAGGAACAGAAAGGAAAGATCGCGCAGTCCGTGACCCGTTTGGTAGGGTACTGCTTCGGCATTCGTCTGGTGTTGATTGGAGAAAGCACGGAGAACTACCGATCAGAGCAGCCGGCCGCTAGAATTCTCCTCCAGACAACGGCTGAATTTGAGCTAGCTATGTAGCTAGTGCCTAAAATACTGCCATGGAAATCAAACCCTAGAACCTCCCGGTCTGAGACACAGCAACAAAATTATGTGAAATTACGTAAGGTGATTGAAGAAGGTCGCTTTTTAGATTGGAAATTGTCGTTCTCGGGATTTGGTCGGAATGAGTGACCAAATACCGTGAACGACATTTGCTAATTCTATATTATGATCTTGAATTCTATAATGGTGACTTTTATGCATTTAAACTTTGAATGTGAAGATAAAGAATCTGAAATACTTCAAAATGTCTGCTCTGAATCGATATCTTGATGGAAGGTTCAACTTCATGTTCGCGTGTATTTATTCCCATTATGACTCTGTTCTAGAACATAAAAGAAAATCATCCCGTAGCAATGAGTCATGACTCCGTATCATAATTGAAAAGGATAAATGTACTTGTTTTGTTTCACTGTCCACAGCAGGTATGTCAAGGTCGCGAGTAAGGTAACTTTCTTACTAGAGTTCGCGGGCACTTCGTTCTGAGCAACTGTCGGAGATTTAATGGCAAATGTTGAACAATGCGCTCTGGTGTGGCTCCATATGTATCATGTGCGTTGTCACTCCAAGCTTGCCCCACGACAGTCTTTTGGAGAAGTCAGTTGAGAGTTATTGCCTCAAATATAGCTATATTAATTCCTATTTCATCCACTAAGTAAAGAAGTTAAAATGAAATAATACACCAGTCCGATTTTAATCTGTCAGTTGAGAGTAAAATAAAACATTTTGAGTCGAAAGGGTCTTCCATTCCATAATCTGTTTACTTAAGAGAGAAATAATTGCGTCAACGTCCTATACCTTCAGGTTCATGTTTCTTAAGAGCTGTCTCCTTGTAAGCAAGAATAGTTAATTTATAGAAATGTGATAATTTATTTCACATTATTGCACGATCTCAAATAAAAAACAATTATAATGTAAATGATGAGAAAACTATCTGGATGAAACCTCCAGCTACAGTGGATTCTTCAAGGAGAAATCTAATAAAGAAGAAATCATAAGAAAGGAAATCGCTTAGGGCTACTATAGATAGGAGCAGTCGTAAATGACTTCATGATATTGACAATATATCATTAAATAGGTTAAAAGTATAATTACAAATGTCTCGCTGCCATTGGAGTCTGACAGTGGAAACGGAGACTGCTTGAAAGTTGATCACTACCGAAAGCTCACTTCATTCTAAAATTTTTTCTTAGTGCTACTAGTCTTGAAGTTATCCGTGCCGCAGATTTCAATTAATTTTTACGTAATTCGAATACCCCTTATCTCCATTCTGGAGCAGTAACACACATTTATTATGCGCATTACCGACTATAAAGCTTTTACTTTTTTGCCAACTCGATTTCCCTTCCTCCAATGTGTTACGTCAAACTCAGGCGTTCATCGTTGCGAGTTCTGTTAAAGGAGGGAGCTTATAAACAGGTAATAAGCAAGAACCTTTCGGCGACATTGAATAAGAAATCCGACGTAGGCGTGACTTGAGTTCCAATTTAATAAAATACTCCATTAATCGCGAGAAGTTAATGATACGTCTCGAACCTTCTGACTTCTCGACTACATTGCAGCTAAGGGAGATTTGGATCAGCAATTAAATTTCTATTGAAACGATTGACCGATTCGGCCAAGAAAAGTCTAATTCTCGCTCTTTTGCCTCCTTTGATACATTACAAATCGTTAATTTAGTTTTCTGAATTACCTTCAAGTTTTCAGTTCTTGATTATTTCGCTCAGCCCTTGAACACTTCATAAAATCACGCAGTTAATATTTTTACCCGACTGCGCAAAAGCAAAGAATATAATGTGTTTCTCGCCTTCCACCCAACGCTCAAGGTACTTGACCGTTTATGGCGCTCAGAATTCAAGTCAATATTGTTCCATTATGTCATGGGAGTAACCTAGGCTAGGTGTTATTTGAATTTGTCTTCTGCACGACGACGCATCATATTCTGTATCATACAACATGTATGATAAATTACAACTTCTTATCATGTTCCGCGGCAGGCTAGCTATTAGTGAAATTTTACAGCATTAAGTTATTGAATTTTATCCTCAACTCAACCATGGGTTCGACACACAACATACACTCCTTACCTGTTGCATGTGACCGTGTGTCTATACAGAATCACGATTCCTGGAAGTTCTGTTGATTGAAATCAATTATTAGATTAATGGCAACTACTATAAATTAACAGCCTTTTTCAACAATAAAAAATTAACATTTATTCCTGTATATATTACAGTTCTTTCCTTCTCATGAGAATTACTTTTCATTTTGAAACATTAAAATCACCGTACGGGTTTGACTATAGTTCGTAAGCTTACGTTCGTAATTACATTGGTAATCTTGATCGCTGACTCCTCGGCTGATTAGCAGAATCTTGTCCATGGACTCCTGGGCGTACGAATTCTCGCGTACTTTCCAAAATTAACAAAATGTTCCAGAATGTCATCAACGATTGCTATTATTAGGACTTAATATTCCCACAGATTTAATACGCACTCGTGACTTTCCCTATCTGTGTTTCGTATGAACACCTACTCGCGACTGACTATATTCAACTACTCATTGGAAAATTCTTCCTCTACGGAGCTACTCCATTGTATATCTTCTCGAAACATGGAGTCTATTTAATTTTAAGTTCTGACTATTACATTACTAAAATTTCCGATTACAATTTAGTATCAATTTACAGAAGACCAATCTCTCAGATCTCAAACTAAACGTCATCATCATTTACCTAATATCCAGTCTATGCTAAAAATCCGATCGCACCTCGCCAACCGCTTACGTGTGCTCCCTACAAAATTGTTCTAGAGAATGAATCCATGCGTCCTTTCTATAGATCGCGATCTAACGCCCCTTTCACACCTTCTGCACATAATGTGTTCGGAGCCGTGTCCATTTGCTCAACGTTATGACCCCAAGCATGGAATAACAAACTTTCTTGATTCGTTATCCTAACAACGCGTATTCCTTGACTTTGGAGTCGAAAAACCATGCCATATTGTAATGCTAGATGCTGATTTTATTATTAAAAACTAATCCCAGGGTTCTTGACTTACCTACCACACATGATTTGAAGGCTATTCCAAGCGGGAAGAACGAAGTTCAACTAGTGATTTCCGGTAACCGTATTGATTTAACTACTTCTTTCAAGGTAGTGTAAAAATATTCCTATCCGATTCTTTAGCCAAATTATTCTTTCTCGGTTTTCATTTTGTATGTTTATTATAAATATTTGGAACTATGTAATCTAACGAATCCTTAATAAAGAAAAATATAAATTTTTTATCGAATTACATTCATTTACGCTAGATAGTATTTTATACGCCCACTATAAAATTATGAAGTAAATAAGCGAAAATATAAAGCTTTGATTTATACAAACTAAACAATAGATCAAGATCAAAATCAAACATACGAGAAATCGCTAAGGTCACACAACAGTGTATTTAGCATTTGCGAAAATGTTAAGTTGCCTGAACCTCGTAGAAAAGTTTTGAGCATCTCTTGCATCGATCTATCACATACGATCGTTCATCGTATGGTGTTCTTCACCGCACTCAATTTCTGCTGCCTGCATGCTCAAAATTCATTCCCAGAGGGTTTACTGAATTTGCTTTCAACATTAGCTGCATTGTTAATTATATTTATTAATTGATTCACGGAAATATACTTTATTTATTTATTTATTTATTTTACGTCAAAAATAAATAAATAAAGTATATTTGTCGGAACTCACTAGTCGATCACTCCAATAATTCTCTTGAGTTATTGGGACACATAGCGAAGCTTGAAAAATGCTTCAGTAAAAAAGCCTTAATAAACTTATCAGAGAGTGTAACTGTCTCTTATAACATGAGAAATTATACTGATATCATTATCGTATGAGTCTAATATTCGGCATTTGAGTCTATTTTTCCACGAGTCCGAGACATTATGGATAGGACTGAGTTCTATGAAGGTTCTGTGATACATTTGAAATTATTACGTGGTTTCGAATGCGCATAATGCAAACTGATATTACGCTACTCCAGTAAATACAATACAGTTATTACAATGCAAAATGTCTATACGTTTGAGTGTATACTATTTCTACAAACGTGTTTCTGACAAAACTCATCAGTTCACATGGCCAATCGTTCCAGAGCACTAGTGACATTATTTGTTGATGTGGTCATTCCACGTCGGTACATGTCGCATTGAAGTAATGCAAAGGACGTTATTTGACGTGTGACAACCGACGCATGTGACTCTGCCTTTGCATTTCGCTTTTCCACCTGCACCCACCCACTGGCGGGTTCATGGGACCAGTAGCAGACCTAGAGATTTTGTTTACATTCCTGAATTTCGCAAAATTGATTTAAATGTTTATTTTCGAATTATATAATTATTTAAACAATAATATTGTACAATGCCATATCGACAGTACATAAATAATATACAACATAATAACAAATTTGTATATTATTTAACAAAACTGTATGACGACCCCCCCCCCCCCAATGATTGGTTGGATCCGACCCTGCACCCACCTCACACTTCCCTATCCGGTGCTGACTTCTCCGTCCAGTGCGCCTTACCCCCTTCTGCCTCCCTCCCCGTCGCTGCCAAACCCGGCGGATAATGTGGGTGTGCTGGCTAACTATTCCCGAACGAAACATTCCGATTGGGTAAAATACCCAGTCGGAATTTGGCGCAAGAGAAATATTCCATGTACGACAAATTCCAGAAATACCACATTCCGTAAACGTTAACTTCATTGTTATATACTGCAATTTTACGACAATCGTTTAGGGACAACTGGGGTCATTCTGATAATGAACTCTTTAAGTAGGTAAATATAATAAACTTTCTTTTGTGTGGTAAATCGTTTGACAATGATTGTCTAATGATAGTACAAATTAAAAGGTTTATATTACATTTTGTAGCGACCCGAAACTGCGCAAGCATTCGCATCTTCGCAGGCTGCGAAAATCTTCAAGATATATTACCTATCAATATTTATCAGCGACACACATGAAACCCTTTGCAAGCCTGCAGCTAGGCCCTAGCCTTTGCTTTTTCTTCAGTTCAGCATGAGCCTTACACAAGCCAACTTCGTGTATTACTTCAGTTGACTCTTTTTGTTTATTAATTAATATTATCGAATTCTTGCTTTTGAATTTACTGAAAAGAAAAACCATTCTTCGTATAAGTTGGAAAAAATGCCAGAAAAATCTGCTTTGCATTTTTCCTTTCATATACTTTTTGGATAGAGAAGGGAGGGAGGGGGAGGAGGAAGGGTGAGGGAACCGCTACCCCGGATCACCAACCCTCTCGGACTTAACTCCAACCGCCGACTCTGCTGGCCGTTGTCTATCTCTCCAAAAAAGTCGGACTTGTTTGCTGTTGGAGACTTCACTTTGCCAACGACATCTCATTTTTCTCACTCAATTGCCTTCGCCTTCGTCGCCTCCACCGTTGCCACCCAACAGCCATGTCCTCTTCTATCTCGTCGGTCAGTTACTCTCACTCTCAATCTTCATAATTTCCACCTTCGTCGCCGTCTCGGCCTTCGTCACCGTCGCCGTCTCCGCCTTCGTCACCGCCGCCGTCTCCGCCTTCGTCACCGCCGCCGTTTCCGCCTTCGTCACCGCCGCCGTCTCCGCCTTCGTCACCGCCGCCGTCTCCGCCTTCGTCACCGCCGCCGTCTCCGCCTTCGTCACCGTCGCCGTTTCCGCCTTCGTCACCGTCAGCGTCTTCGCCTTCATCGTCACCGACTCCGCCTTCATCGTCACCGTCTCCGCCTTCATCGTCACCGTCTCCGCCTTCATCGTCACCGTCTCCGCCTTCATCGTCACCGTCTCCGCCTTCATCGTCACCGTCTCCGCCTTCATCGTCACCGTCTCCGCCTTCATCGTCACCGTCTCCGCCTTCATCGTCACCGTCTCCGCCTTCATCGTCCCCGTCTCCGCCTTCATCGTCACCGTCTCCGCCTCCGCCTTCATCTACGTCTCGTGTCTCTGCCTTCGTTTCCGCCTCCGCCTCTACATCATAAATGCTGTCCCCGTCTTTTCAAAAACTATAGGTGTCACTGAACAGCCCATTTAGTTTCCACTCTCCCCACCGCCTGCCCAGCTGTCAACGACACCGCCGCCTCCACTTAATATTGTCGCGGGGTCGTCCCGTGTCGCGCGCGACAGTCGCCTGCAGTGTCGCCTGTGTCGCAATGCATTGTGTCGCGGAGCCAGCACGTGGAAGAGCTTCTTAGAAGCCATGTGTGCTCAGAGGGTTCCATAGACAGCATAAGAACTTTTAGAAGTACAGACTGAGGTTAGATGAGCATGGTGAACTACTGTTTTTCTCCCTAACCGTTTCTTGCTTGACCATCGACTCAGATGAATGAAGCGTTTCACGTCTAATATTCTGCATGTAAAAAACAACAGAAAATTGAAAATGTTCCCGAAAAGGACGACCAACAACTGTACCGATGTATTGCGTCATTTTTCATAAGACTTGAATATACATTATTTACGTGAGTACGAAAAGCTTCCTGGGAAACCAACAATAACAGCATGAATTTAATGTTTCGTTGTAATAATTTGTAATAATTTTTTATTGTAGTTTACTAACTCTTTTCAAGTATTAACACGCGTGTGAGCTTCTCAGTTCAGTCCGATTTTAATTCAAACTTATTGTATTTGAATAAATATTCGCGACTAATAGTTGACGAAATAAGATGCCTTAATTTAAATAGGTAACAAACGATACAACATACAGTAAATGGGTAATAAAGAAAAAATAATATATATGACGCAATGGGTCTTGCGCGAGATAACAACACTGAACAATCAATGGTGAGACCACGGGGAGGAATGATAGGCAGATGATGTGCAGCGATGGGCAGTCATACGCAAATATAAGTTTGAAAGTTGATTGTATTTGTATGTGAAGATAGTAGTAAATTAATGAATTACCCTTGTGTTTATTTAAGTATTTACCATTAATTTTAACAGAAACCTCTTAAGTGTTATTATCTAGAGCTATTTAAATATGCGCCTCAAGAGATTAAAATAAGGTACCTCAATTCTAAATGCCTGTTACCGGTAGCGGTAGCTCAGTGCATCAACTGATGTCACTGCAGCGCCTCTAACCGGGAGGTCCTACGTTCCACTCCCCACGGCGGCAGGATTTTCGACACTAGCTTTTCAGCTAGGTCGAATTCAGCTGCTGTCTGGAGGAGAATTCTAGCGACCGGCTGCTCTGATCGGTAGTTTTCCGTGGTTTCTCCGATCAACCCCAGGCGAATGCCGGAGCAATACCCTACCAAACGGGCCACGGACCGCGCGCGATCTGTCCTTCCTCTTCCTTGTCCTATCCTCTCCCCTTACACACACACTTACACTAACATGCACTACACTACCACATATTTCGGGAGACCGGTCGGGAGCTTAGAGCTTGTCCCGGCTGGGGCGGTGCCCCGCTGGTGGGAGAGTTCAGGTTAGGGGGAAGCCCCACTTGCCGACGGTAGGTCGGCGCCGGATCTCGCCATCCAGCGGGGGAAGATCACCGCCATCTACCGAGAAAAAACATGCACTACACTAACGGGACTAATGATCGAAGTAGTTGACGCGCCCGGAAACACGAAAAAATCAATCAATCAATTAAATGCCTGTTGGAACATCTATAAAATCCCAAATGAATGGAAGAAGGAAACAACCCATCCAATATTCAAGCGAGGAAATGTTAGTGACTGTAATAATTTCGGAGTCATCAGTCTCTTGAATACTGCATACAAGATCTGTGCTAAAATCATTACACGAAGGCTAAATAAAATAAGCGACAGGCTTTTGTCAGAAACACAAAATGGATTCTGTTATGGGCGCTCATGCTCAGATTGTACATTTGCTCTTCAACTAATTGAAAAAACACGTGAGTACAATCTGCCTACCTACATCCTTTTTATAGACTTCGAAAAAGCTTTTGATAGAGCTTACAGAAGCAAATTATGGTCTGTAATGCGATTAAACGGATATCCAATTCACATGCTAAATATAATCCGAAGCATTTTTTTCAGAAACTAAAATATGTACTCCAAATTTGCGTTACCTATTTTATGGACCCGTAATTAAGGAAATATATATATTTTTACCGTTACAATATCTATCGAAATATATATTTGAATAAGATGCCTCTATGAAATAAGCCCGTTGGTTACGATTAGACCCTGTCGCTATCTGTTTACGTTTGAATAACCTTACACATTGGGTCGATACGGTTATCTGCAAATATTCACTGTGCCTCCACGTGATTCTTCTTTGGTCGAGTCTACATAGACATCTCGTTTGGGGTCTACGAATCGCACTGATATACACATAAAAATTTCTTTCAATTTTATAGTAAATTATGTCACAAGAAAATATCAAGGGGAATAAAGAAAGTAAGCTCTCAAATAACTGATAAAAAATACTTCCAAAAATTGACATCAAACGATTCAAGCCACAAACAGTTACCTATATACGTGTCTTGGATGTATATTATCGTACAAAATGAAGGGGTTCATTTGAACTGGTGTCATTTAAAAACTATTTCAAAAATGAAAACTTAATTGAAAATTATTTTTATCGGATTGACTTAATGTTACTCTTGCTTATTGCTCAGTCTTGTTTTTACTCAAGAAGGTCATTAGGTGAAACCTCTTCCCATAATCGAATAGTCTGTTCTTCTAGTAAGTATCTACTCAATCAAAACAATAAGTTCATAGTTTCGTAACGTGAGAGCTTTCATTGAATTGAAATAGCAATTATGAAGCAAGGGTTTCAAAGGAATTATGTCGCGAAAATAGTTTTATGTTTTAAAGAAGATCATGACTTTTTAAGTGCATTTGGTCGTTTATACTTATGATAAGTGTCTATTAGAGTATCAATTAAGAATTCAATAATGACGATTATTGATATTTTTAGAAATTCATATCGAAGGAATTAACTTCTCATGAATTAATGCTTTCATGTTTTATTGAATGCTGTTGTACCCTAATTTATAAAATAATAAATGCCCATCATTGTATTTTAAAACTACTTATTTTGAATTTACCTTTTCCCTTCATCTCTACTGTCTTTGTCTCTGTCTCTCCCCTTACTCTTGTTACTTCCTCCGTCTCTCCTCTCTTTCTCCTCTGTTTTCTCCCTCCTCTTTCTCCTCTCTTCTCTCTTCTCTCTCCTCTCTTTCCTCTCTTCTTCCTCTCCTTACCTTTAGAATTCTTTCATTATCTCTCCACTTGTGCTGCTGTGTTGTTGTTCCCCGTCATCAAAAAGGATTCCTTATGAAATAAAGAAAACCCTTTATAAACCACCGTTTTAGACATACGAAAGCATAGCAATCCTTTAATAGCCAATGTTATGCGGCCCCCTTGCCCGATTACCCCGTGTGCTGCTTCCGGGCAGGTACGCACAATGAGACGCACCCGCGTGTGGTCGCGCACGCGGATTACGCAACGGCGCGTGCGTTCGTCCGCGTAGCCCTGCACGATCCTCCAGCGGAGGTGCGCTCGCTTCTCCCCGCCCTGAGCATCCCCGCCCCTTCACTCCCCGGGCCGCTCCTCCTTGCACCTCGCCGCCCCTCTCCTCGCCCTTGCTCCTCCACGCCCCGGCCCGCTTCTCCCTGCCCGAGGCAGTCCTCCCCGCCCCATCCCGCCCCGGCCAGCTCCTGTTCGCCTTAAATCGCGCCGCCCCGCGCCGCCCCGCGCCGCCCCGCGCCGCCCCGCGCCGCCCCGCGCCGCCCCGCGCCGCCCCGCGCCGCCCCGCGCCGCCCCGCGCCGCCCCCGCGCCGCCCCCGCGCCGCCCCCGCGCCGCCCCCGCGCCGCCCCCGCGCCGCCTCCGCCCCGCCTCCGCCCTGCCCCCGCCCCGCCCCCGCCCCGCCCCCGCCCCGCCCCCGCCCCGCCCCGCCCCCGCGCCGCCCCCGCGCCGCCTCCGCCCCGCCCCCGCCCCGCCTCCGCGCCGACATTTCAGTGTACAAGGTAATATATTAAAAGAGACGCGTCGTATGCTCATTTTCACTCGTGTGATAAAACTGATGGAATGATACCTACCGAGTAAAAATGTCCAAATTTTGGAAAAAGGAATCCTTTTGACTTTCTCACACTCGAACCAAATTACCATTCTCATACTGCACTGCAAGTGAAGGAGTTGTATATCGTTCATCTTATATTCCTCTCGTACTGAAAATATGGAAGATCGTTTAGTTCGTCGATCATCACAATCTGTCGATTGGTATGAAAGTGGAAGGAAAGTCCGTGGTAATCACGTACTCTTCCACCAATCTGTTGATTGGTGTGAGAACGTACGATACCACTCGCCTTCCACTCTCACACCAATTTGTTGATTGGTGTAGGAGTGGGAGGAGACTCCTTGGTAGAAACCACAAAGTATTCGCTCCGCCGTTGAGAGAAAAAAATGTATACATGGTTTACACGCTTCCTTTTGCCTAATGATTTGAAATGTGCGCCTGTGCAGAGCAGCGTTCGAGTCCTCACAGTGGCAGGATTTGCTACATTTGCTAGATAGTAGCTGCCGCTACTTCAGTCGCTGTCTGGAGGAGAATTCTAGCGACCGGCTGCTCGGATCGGTGGTTTTCCACGGTTTCTTCGATCAACACCAGGCGAATGCCGGAGCAGTTCGCCAATGAACGTGCCATAGACCGCGTGCGTTCTTTCATTTCTCTTCTTTGGCCTATACTAACCCCTTACTTACACATATTTATACTGACAAGCTCTGCACTACACACCTGTCGGGAAACTGGTCGGAGATAAGAGTTCATCCCGACAGTAGTGATGACCCGATACGCCATTGGTGGGAAATCCCTGGATGGGAAAACCCTACAAGCCAACGTGTAAGTCGGTGCTGAATATCACCATCTATTTGTGGAAGAACACCGCCACCTTCCGTAATATAGCCATCCTCTACACTTACAGGACCAATGACTTTGCACTTGACGCGGCTGAAAAAACGAAATAATCAATCAAATTGTTCGTCAAAAGGTAGTAAGTAAATAGTGTCTAGAGACACCGTTATAGACTATTTGCTATTTTGTTATTACAACTTTACATTCGATCTCTTAATATCCCCTACCTGTCTCCTGTGCCAGGAACAAATTTGGCATTACCATTGCGATAAATGATACCATTCACTGACCTTCAAAAGTTTATAGTAAATTTCTATTATGACGCTGTATTCGCTGACTTAATAAAGTCGCCATGACTTATCAAATGACCCTTGATGTATATATTGTTCTTTCATCCTATATGTGTAATATATTAGGAATACGTTGTAAATGTTAAGTCACACTTCTTCAAATGTTTTCTTTGACTGAAATATCTTCGTCATGCTGAACGCAGGCTTTGTCGTGGTCTTTTTCTATTTCCACTATTTATTCTCGACGTATTGTATGTACAGCAACCTTCACAATTTTTCTCTTTTCGTTATCCATTATTTTCGTTTTTCTCTTTTCATTTGTTTTCTACCAGTTCATTATTTCTTCTTTGGAAGGTTTTTTAGGTTGCCTCTAAGATCGTTGATCGCTAACACTGGCCGCAGTTGATGAACATTGCTTCTCATCATCTCAAAGACACGTACTATATCTGTGTAGTTACGTTCGCCCTCCCGTTCCAAGGATTCCCATTCGTATACGTACTTGGAATCTAACAGTTTCTCTCTCCTTGGCTTTGATGGTTCTGTGGCAGCACTGCCATTGCTGACAGGGTTGTCCTAGGACTCGAGTCCTTGTGGTGGTGCATTTTCGACACTAGTTGTTTAGCCAGGTTGAATTCAGCCACTGTTCGGAGGGGAATCCAAGCGTCCGGCTGCTCTAATCGGTAGTTTTCCTTGCTTTCTTCGATACTGACAAGTGCCGGAACAGTATCCAACAAATGGGTCATCGAATACGCGTGATATTTTTTCCTCTTCCTTGTCCCCTCTTCACCCCTTATTCGCAAGCATGTCCACTTACACCCAGACACACACACATTAACATTTATTTTCACTTCACTACAACTCACTTCGATGGACCATTCGCGAACTAAACAGCGTGCCATGGATGGGGAGGTGCCGCGCTGGGCGAGGGGAAAATTCCTCCAAGCTGACTAGCTGGTCAGCGCCGGATCTGACTTTCCGGCGGGTGAGGTACACCGCTCCTGAGATTACAACACCCACTACACTTACGGGACTTTAATAGTTAGCACACCCGGAAACACTAAATATAATAATTCAAGTTTATCGATACGAATGTACTTACAACTGTGTTCGTGAAACAAACTTAAGATTTCAGTAGTGACTATTTGTAGATCATTGTGTTAGATCTTTTCTGCGATTTACAACATCATCCTACAAATCAAAATTTTAGTGAATTGGCCAGATTATGGTGAAAGGAAAGACATAGAGTTGCTTTGGAACTAAAAAACATTCAGGCGGTTGTTGCTGTCAAAGTATCTCAAAAGAAATAATCATAGTAGTTAATACTTTCACAGTCGTGAAGAGAGACGAGTTAATATCAGTCATTAGAGTAATTGAAATAATAATTGCGGTTAATGCGTGAAAAACAGCGTGCGAGACAAGTACACAAAGTACCCACTGCTCTACGCAGCAAGATATACAAGATATCATACTTGTATTGCTAAAGAATGAAAGATATTTAAATTTGAGGTAATTGCATATTCAAGTGAACAAACCCGTTCCATTAAGAAAAACATACTACTTTAGAATTTGTGCAAATTGCACAATGGTGACGGGTATGCATGGTGTTTACAAAAATATGCTTAAAAAATGATGAATTTATAACGGAATATGTTAGGACTTAATAAATTTAGATTGTTCCTCATCCATTTTTAACTATAAGTAAATTGTTTCAAATACCATTCATGTTTCTTTTAGAAATTTACTTTTATTCAATTGCCGCACTCATTAACATGAGCTATCGATTTTTTTCTCCCCTGTGAACATTTGTACGCCTCCCTTATTTCCGTGTCCATCCTTTTGGCCCTTGCGGTGCGCCTAGGACACCGCGGATGTGGTCACTAGCGTTCTCACACGGGCGTCCTCCCTCCCCTTCCTTCTCGCCCCCTCTCCCTCATCGCGCGTGACCGGCTCCGTCGCATCCTCGCGCGCACTCACGCATACTTGTCGCCCCCCCTTCCCCTCCATTCCCCTGCCGCTCCCCTCCCTGGCCGTTGCCACGTCGCTTTCCCCTCCGCCGCGGCGCCGAGTCGCGCCGCGCCGCGCCGTGTTGTGCTCCAGCGGCACGGGCCCGCGACTGTACGGGCCGCCGTTCTGCTAGCTGCCTGGCCTAGTAATGGAAGTGAAATCGAGGTTAGTGTTTCCTAGCTGGTGGCCACTCCGCTGTACCACTTTCCCTTTCAAGCGCCGCTCCGCCGCCGCCGCCGCCGCCGCCGCCGCCGCCGCACAACGAGGCGCTCTGTGGCGGGGCCAGGGGGCGGGCCGGACCGGGCCAGGGGGCGGGCGGGCGCCTTTCTGGAGAAGCGGCCTTGCGAGCGGGCTGGGGCGGGAGACGGCGGACGAGTAAAAGCGAAGTCGAGCGGGCGGGGAAATGAGTGGGTGGACGCGGCGGGGAACAGGCAGGGGGATCGGAGTAATTAGACTGGGTGGCGGGTTGAGTAGGCGGGGTGGTAGGTAAGCGGGTAGCCTAACGGGTAGGCAGACGGCGTGGAGTGAAGCAGGGCGGGTTATCGCGTTGACCACGCGGGGTGGCGGGGAAGCAAACGGGGTGACGGGTGAAGAGTTGGGTCGGCGGGCGAGCAGTTGGAGTGGCGGGTGAGCAGGCGGGTTAAGACGATGTACTCGGGATGTCGGGTGAGCAAACGGGGTGATGGGTGAGGAGTCGGGGTGGTAGGCGACCAGTCGGAGTGGCGAGTGAGCAGGGGGTTAAAAGCCAAGAACGTGGGATGCCGGGTGAGCGAGCGACTTGGCGAGGTTGCAAGTAATTCATTGATGTAGCCGATACCTAGGGGTAGGCGGGAGTAAATAGAAGGGGAGTTAGAGGGATGGCGGATGAGCAGACAAGGGGGTGAAGGGGACGTGTGTAGGGTGGAAAATGGAGCAGTGCGATGGGAGGGCGCGGGGACGCGCAGACGGAGATGCGCACCGCGAGAAGTCGGCCGACCGAGAGTGAGAGTACTTTCCGGCACGAGGACAAGCGGCGCAGCAGTGGGGTAGACGGTGCTACGAGAAGGCGGAACTGACGAGCTCGAACGATGAGAACATCCGATTGGAGGAGACAGGAGTTGCAATGAAAGAGAAGGAGAGTACGTTTACATTATTACATAGCGGAAAAGATAGACGCAAAGCTGTAGTGGCCAAGACAGATACCGAAGACGTTGAAGGTAGATAAAAAAAGATGATAAATGAAAGAGGGAGCCAGAAGGTGAGGTGAAAGCGAGAGGAAGGAAGTACTTGTGAGAAAGACGCGCGATGCCTGAGAGAGATAAGACGAACGAAGCACTGAAGAGCTTAGGAGATGAGTTGTGGCGGGCGATCGTAGCAGGGGGGGGGGCTCTGGTCTGGGAGCAGGAGCAAAGGCCGCTGAGTGGCGGGGGCGGGCGGGCGAGCGAGTGGGCGAGTGGGCGAGTGGGCGAGTGGGCGAGTGGGCGAGTGGGCGAGTGGGCGAGTGGGCGAGTGGGCGAGTGGGCGAGTGGGCGTGTGGGCGAGTGGGCGAGTGGGCGAGTGGACGAGTGGACGAGTGGACGAGTGGACGAGTGGACGAGTGGACGAGTGGACGAGTGGACGAGTGGACGAGTGGACGAGTGGACGAGTGGACGAGTGGACGGAGTGGGCGGGCGGGTGAGTGGGCGGGCGGGTGAGTGGGCGGGCGGGTGAGTGGGCGGGCGGGTGAGTGGGCGGGCGGGCGAGTGGGCGGGCGGGCGAGTGGGCGGGCGGGCGAGCGAGCGGGCGCGCCGAGCGGGCGGGCGAGCGGGCGAGCGGGCGAGCGGGCGAGCGGGCGAGCGGGCGAGCGGGCGAGCGGGCGAGCGGGCGAGCGGGCGAGCGGGCGAGCGGGCGAGCGGGCGGGCGAGCAGATGGGCGAGCAGATGGGCGACGCGCGTTTGCCCTGTCAGGGAAGATCGACGGCGAGGGAAGTGTGTCAGTGCGAACGGGCCGCTGACCGCTCGGGCGAATCGGCGCGGCTGCAGCGGAGGCGGGTGGGCCCGGGATATTACGAGCGGCAGTGAGGTCGAAAGTGAACCCAGATTATTGTTGGCGAGAACGAGCTAGAAAGTTCGAAGCGCCAGGAAGTTGATCTCTAAACTAAATCATTGTTATTGGAATCTTTCCTTGTTATTTTCCTTAGTTCATTGTTTATTATTCTCATTCTTCATTGCACTGTATGTCCTAAACGTCTGTAGTTTACTAACTCAAGAACATTAAATGAAGAAATTAAAAGTTGGAGAATTTTAGAAGTCAGAAAAGGATTAGTGGTGAGAATGACGCTTAGTACCCAACAACTTGCAAATCTGATGAAGTGGAACTCAGTCTATTTATTATTAATTTTGCATCTGTAAAAAAAAAACGCTAGTGGAAATTTATTGGTATTTCATCTCTGTTAATTTACTATTTACCCCTGATTTTCCTTTTTATAATGCGTAACATCATGAGCAAAAGGCCTTTCGATGAAAGGGTCGCTTTTCCTCTTGTTCTGTGGATTCGCGTTCGTTTTCGAGGCAATTGCTATATCGAATCAATGTACAGTCGAGGGTGAACTGAAGGATCCATTGGAACTGGGTTCTCGCAACAAGTTTATTGATGCTTATTGATGATGCGAAGGGGGAAATCTTGAAACCTATTTATCAACCGTTCAAATCATCATTTATCAACCGTTCAAATTAAGATATATTGTTTAATAATTTTATTATAATAAACGTGAATCGAACCTCTGACGAATGCGTGTTGTCTCTCTTGTTATTTCTTCAAGATTATCAGTTACACATTTTAACACTTTTGCACTGTTCTGAGTTCATGGGTGTTTCAATGCTCATTCACCTGAGCATAAATGATATTCTACACCTAAAACTAATAATAAAATCTACAGAAACAAAGATTCAATGTTTTATTCATTTAAGTTTTTCTTATAACAAAATTTCTATTATCGAAGAAAGTGTAAAATTATTTTTTCACCGCTTTTATTGAACTCACCTTTCTGTCTTGTTTGACACTTTAATATTCTGGCGGAAATGCAGAATTAAAATACGCGACCTGTTTAATGAGCTATTTGACGATTTGGCTTAATAAAGATAACCCAAAAAATTCCCGGAGTTAAGATGTTTATGAAATTTCTTAATGATCACTATGAATTCTGATCTAGTGAAAAAAATTGAAACTTTATATACTGACACTCTTTTCCCCTCTTTGAAAATCTTCCCCCTCTTTCTCTCTTACTATCTCACCCATCTCTTTCCTCGCAACTTATCTCTTTCTTTCTCTCCATTTTTGTCTTTTTCACTCTCTTCTCAGTCCCCCTCTCATTTTCTGCCCCCTATTTGATATGTATTCATCTCTTTCTCCAAAAAGCAGGGTAATGATTCATAAATATTTGGCAAACATGTTTCTGTCCAGAGTCCGAATTTTAGATTTAAAAGGTAGGATAGATAGCCAAGTTGTGGAAGAAGAGTACATTCTAGAAAGAGAGAGCGTGTAAGAGAAAGAAGGGGAGAAAGAGTAAGAAAGAGAGAAAGAGCAAGAAAGAGAGAAAGAGCAAGAAAGAGAGAAAGAGCAAGAAAGAGAGAACGAGCAAGAAAGAGAGAACGAGCAAGAAAGAGAGAACGAGCAAGAAAGAGAGAACGAGCAAGAAAGAGAGAACGAGCAAGAAAGAGAGGAAGAGAGAGAGAGAGAGGAAGAGAGAGAGAGAGAGGAAGAGAGAGAGAGAGAGAGAGAGAGAGAGAGAGAGAGAGAGAGAGAGAAAGAAAGAAAGAAAGAGAGGAAGAGAGAAAAAATGCTAATGAAATACACGCTAAAATCGCTTAATAGCTTGCGGACTCTTGTGGATACTCTGCTCTACAGCTAAGCCTTACGTTCAATCACGTTTTCTGCGAACCTCTATAAATCAAAGCGTTCCCAATAAATATACAATGAGATCAAAATAATTCGTATGGATATTCACATATTTCGAAACCAATTTCTGGAAATTGGAGTAATTACTGTTTCGGTGACTGCTAGCTCTAAGTAGCCGAGTTCTACGAGGATATCATTCGACTTGAAATACGGCATCACGGCATTTCTAAAATATATTATACACATTAACGTATATAAAGTACAAATACTTTTAGTAATTTGAATAGATGAGCAAGCTACATGTTTTTACTGCTCTTTGAAGTCGCAAATCTCGGAAGTCAATCAATGCCTGTGCGCACCCCTTCACTTCCGAATTGACAAGGTTCGTGTGGGGGGGGGGGGCGGTCAAGGCCCCGTGTGGCAGACGAATAGAGCGGGTGATTGACGGGGCGTTCGCAAGAACGTGAACGGGCGCGCCACCGGCGCCTCCGCTGCCTTCACAGCCTCCGTCACGGCCTCCGTACCACCCCCGCCGCCTCCGCCACTGCCTCTGCCACCTTACATCCGCGACTGCCCCACAGCCTCTGCCACCGCCATTGCCACCCTATCCCTTTCTCCGCCCTGCCACCGCCTCCATCACCGCCACCTTCCCCCGCTGCCCCCGCCTCCATTACTGTCCCCGCCCACGCTACCGTCCCGCCTCCATTACTACCCCACCCCACCCCTCCGCCTGCCACCATTACCACCACCGCCACCGTCACGGCCGGAGAGACTGGGTGATGCTACATGGATCTGGTAGTGGCGGCGGAACCGAAAGTCCTCCAGCATTCGACAGTCCATACGCTCTAGAGCGCGGCCCTGAGGCTGCTCCGAAGCAGGAGGTCTTCCTGGAGAATTAGGTGCACTAAAAAAGGTTCCTTCCAAAGGCGCGCATGCCTAATTCCCAGGTTCCAACATTCTAAATGAAATAATTTTGTTTTTTAATCCAAATACTGTATTGTATTTTTCTGAAGGACTCTTCCTGAGTATCCTTAGTTGTTATTGTCTTATATTGTAAATATTACTGTCTTTCAAGCATTGTACATGTATGATGAAATGTACTGAAAACAAAATTGTATATACTATGTATGATAAAAACCCTTGAAAGACATAATAATGTCGAACAAGGATAATAAAAACTATTTAAAAAATGCCTAATTCTCGCCGTTTGCTTTCATCCGCTTGCGTTTGGTACTCGTCCTAATCTTTTTAGATAATGAGGGGCTAATGTATATACAGAAAGAAAGATTGCGCGGACGGAAGAGCTGTTGCTCAAGGTATTGTTCCGGTTTCCCCTCTGACGACACCTAGAAAAGTCCGATCACAGCGATCAGTAATGTAGTGCACATCGAAAACTGTATTCCCCCAGAACATACGTTCATTCTAATCCATTCGATTTTTTGGTACCTAGAACCCACACAATATGGATTCTGGCTACATCACGTGTAAGAGGATTTTTTTTCCTAAATTTTGCAAATGGATTTATCCACTTTTTCGTTACTAGGGCCCTATAATTGGAGATTTTCTGCCAAAAATTCGCCGATTTTTCGCGCAGCTTTACATAACTTTCTACTCCGTAGCGAGAAAGTAAATCAGGTTATCTAGTCGAGGCCGGTTTACGGGCTACCTCTGATACCCAAGGTGGGGAGGTTCCCATCCCTTGAAGGTACAATGAAAATGTTGAAAGGTGATGAGGGTATGTATATCCCAGAAACCCGTGGCAAGGGTGAAACACAGACAGAATTGAGGGTCTACTAAAGACTGAGCGGTTATGGCGACCTAATAAAAAAGTCGATCATCCAATCTATGGATTTCTAGACATCTATTAAGGCTATGTAGGGAGTATTGTCTTAGGCATAGCTTTGAAAACTACCTCTGCTGCTACGACATTCCTCTTTGTTTGCTGTGTCATTACATACCAATCAAACAATTATTTTAAACATCTGAATTAAATAATTGTAGTTTAATATCAACTAATAAAATACAGTATTGAAATAATAATTAATGCATATTTTAGTGAAGAGATGTGAATATAGGTTAATGAATATCACATCAACATGATTTTTTAAGCAGAGAAAAATACAAAAAATCAAATTACGGTGTGATCTTAAAGCAACCTTCAGAAATTTGTTTTGGCGTTGTTTTCTTCCCTATCATTTCATCCTTTCAAATTCGAGGTCTTTATTGCGACAAAAATGCTTTCTCTACACCGTCTAAGGAAAGCGTTCTCATGCACCTTTCCTTTCGCCTTATGATTCTTTTCTTCCTTACGCGTCGTTACAGTTAGCTGCTTTCATTGTTGCGCGGAGTTGTGTAATATTACGGCCTATTGTTCTGTTTCTTTTTTCACCACGTGCTTCTTTTTCGTTATATCCATCTTGAGCTCTTTCCCCTAAATCTACTGAATACCGAATCTTCCAACCACACGCTCTTGCATAAAGTCGTGACCCAATATTGTGCTTCTATTGTGATCGAAGAAGAAACTGTATTTTTCTTATAACCAAATACTCTTCTACGAGAATGACAGAAGTATAAAATCTTTGATTAAAATGCATTGAGTTCGAGTAGTGTATTGTGCATAACACTCTTTCGATTTTTGTTACTTTGGATAAAGAAGGGAATTTTCATTGTCTGAAGAGAAAGTTAGCGGGAATAACGATTTAATTTCTATTTTGCGGCTACTTCGGATCGTATTAAGTCGATGTGTGTTGTGGTTTTGCTTCAAAGATCGTACCAAACTGATCCAGTCTCCGAAATGCCTTTTTCACTGATCTCACGAAAAGAAACCGCGAAACATACTTCCGCGAAAAACACGTATGTGCATTGGCGATAACAGTTAAATACAGGTAGAGGTGGCTGAGTGTATCAGCTGATGTCCCTGCAGTGCCATTGACCGGGAGGTTTTAGGATCGAATCCCGATGCTGGCAGGATTTCCGACATTAGGTAAATAGCCACATGGAAATAAGCAGCTGTTTGAAAAAGAATTCCATCGGCCGGTTGCCCGGATTAGTAGTTTCCAGTGGTTTCTCTGGTCAATACCGGAATAGTGCCGGAGCAGTAGCCTAACAAACGTGCCACGGACCGCGCGCGATTTTTCTTTCCGCTTCCTTGCCCTATCCTCTCCCCTTACATACACTTACATGCAGTACACTACCAAACATGTCAGGAGAAGTGTCGGGAGAACATTCAGCAGCTAGTATTACAGAGAGCGGTAGTGTTCTGGAGAACATTCGGGAGCTTTGTCCAAGCAGGGGCGGAGCCCACTCGTGGGAGATACCTGGATGTGGAAATCCCCGCAGGTACGTCGGCGCCGGATCTCACCATCCAACGTGGGAAGATCACTGTCATCTCCCGTAATAAACACATGTACTACACTTTCGGGGCCAGTGACCATAGCACTTCAGGCACCCTGTAACACGAAATGATTATTCAATCAGAATTACATTGTGCAATTAAACATATACTTTAGCATTATAATGTGCGATGTACTTTTGAATAATAATGCATGCTGAGTTTGGAATGGTTTAATCTTCAGTATTTATTTCCATAGACAACCTTAAGAAAACAATTGAATTGAAAAAGAAATAGATTTAAGACTTTTTAAAAGAGGTAAATGTGTATCAATACTGAAAGCAACACGAGTGAGGACATTCAGATATTTATTTCCGTCATTCTATTTCCCCAAAAAATAGTTTTACAATACTACAAAACCTCTCTAAGGGTATGAAAGAAAGACTTGAAATGGCATTAGAAATACAATAAACATTAACTTTTATTTATATTAATGACCTTGTAATTTGTGACATTTAGTGTGATATTGCTAGAAAGTCATGGAAAAAGATGTTACAAGGTGGCCATCACCTATTGGACTTGAACTTCGCGTCTGTAATTATTGCGATTCCTGACATTGTTTTTAATGGACGTAATAAATCTCCAGAGTTTTAAATGACAAGCGATACATCAGGTATTTGACAATTCAATGTTTTCGTTCCTTTCATCTTTTTAATAGACCACGCTCGTGTAAGTAAAATGAAACCAGTCCAAAACACGCTTGGCTGCTTCTGCTTTTAGCGAAGTTTTTAACCACCTCTTGATCTCCGAAAGAAGAGATCTTCAGACTCGGCGAACCAGGAAAGAAACGCTGTAAGTCATAGCCGAACATCTTGACTCCCTCTCGTTTTTCTGCCATCGTCACGAACACGACAGAGTTCGCGAGGTTACACTAGACATCGCTAAAAACGCGCAACCACTTTTTCTTCCGGTTGTTTTGCGGAGGGCGATAAATTCCGTCTGGCTTCGCCTTGATCGATCCATCCATCCATCCATCCGACCATCCATCGACGGACAAGTCACGTGCGGGACGTGGCGACGCACAACATGGCGTCATCGACATCGTCGCGTCGACGTCGCATAGTCAACATCACTTACCTCTTAGGATACTCCGTCAGCCGGCTATCGGTGCGTAATCTACTTTCAGCCAAGATCTGGGCTCTCCGCTGCCAACTGCAGTACAGCCCTGAAGAGGACCGCGACATGTCGGTCGAAACGTCGGCACCTCAGCCTTCGACGCGACGTCATCCGGACAGCCCAGATCATGACTCTGGCCGCGGAAGCCTACGATATCATTTACCTCCAGCCAAGTTTCCAACGAGTGACAAATATTATTTTGAACAAATAGAGTTTCTGGACAGTAGATCACAGTTGAGAACTACTAGATCAGGAAAATAATGATATTTTTGTGCGCCAGGCTGTGTTTTCAGGATTTAAACATAGTTTTCAGAAATTGTTTGTCGAATTTATCTTTTCAAACTGAAACTTGAGTCCAATCGTATTCAATTTAGACCTAGGAACTCCCGACAGAGAACACTCATATTCGTTTTGAGACTAATCAAAATCAAATTAAGAACAATCGCATTAGACATTAAAATTGGAATTGGAAGAACAATGCAATAAAATAAAAATTGAAGAGGAAGAGGAAAATTCTTTTCCAAAGGTTTGGTGAATAATAAAAAGTTTTGATTTTTCATAGTTTCGAATTTAACGTTGTTTATTTTTAATTGTAACGTGTTTGATGTCAATATGCGTGCGTCTGTTCTCAATTTAAAAGTGTTTGGTCTCAGTTTCATTGTTATTCGCCTCAATGTCAATGTGGCCTGAATTTAAGGTTGGAAAGGTGTAGATTAAACAGAAGCAAAATCATAGATAGTAAACCCCATAATTAAAACCTGTTATTTCTTTCGAAAATTGCCTTCTTACCATTATCAGGCAGTTGTGCCACGACTACCTGCTTCAATTTTAACTCCTCAAGGTCCACAAAATTTCTTGTTTTCTGAAGGGCTTATGGCGAAACGGAAGAATATTTCTTTGAGATGTGTCTCAATCGCTTCCCGATAAGGAAAACCTGAAATAGTAATGAAATTCTGCTTTTTTTAGGTAATCTGGGAACCTGTTCGTGTTATCCTCAGACGAACTAAAATTGACAAAATACAATTGGATGGACGTTCTGTGTCCCAGTATATTTTATTTGTCTCCTGTCTGTAGTGACTGGGACTTTGGATTCACATTGTATAAAATATTAAAGAAAGTACTTTCACGTTTAAGCACTTCACTCATTCAAATATAATCTTAAAACTGGAAATATTACTGCAAATATATTTAAATGTTTTGTCAAACACTATTTGAAAGTGTGAGTCACTTTACAGTAATTACATAAGACGTAATTACTGTTAATAATGTTAATACGTCGTAACAGTGTTCAGAGCCTGGCTTTACTAATTTAGGTTCCAGCAAGAGGCTTTTTTCACATTTTGAATAATGACGGAGGAAGCGAAATATTCACATGGGTCCACTGGACAAATTAACAAAAACGATTGTGATCAGAAACCACACGTATGACGTGACTTATGACGACATTGGTGTAGTAGAGCTGTTACGTGGACATCCGCCAAGGCAATGGGACAGACGGATGATACCCCTGATGAAATAAACAGAGGGGCTCCCGTGGCATTCTGCGCGCCTTGGAGGGGCCTCGTTGCCAATGCGCCCGTGGCACGACACGCAGGCGCCATCGCCCCGGCACGGTCCCGCCTCCTGGCCGCCCCCCGTCCCCGCCTCCGCACCGTCCCCCGACCCGCCTCCGCGCCACCCCCCGCCCCCGCGCCCGCCCCCGCCGACCCGCCGTCCCCCGCGCCCACCCCGCGCCCGCCTCGCACCCGCCTCGCACCCGCCTCCGCACCCGCCTCCGCGCCCGCCCCGCGCCTGCCCCGCGCCCGCCCCGCGCCAGTCCCGCGCCCGCCCCCGCCGACCCGCCGCCCCGCGCGCCCGCCCCGCGCCCGCCCCGCGCCCGCCCCGCGCCCGCCCCGCGCCCGCCCGCGCCCGCCCCGCGCCCGCCCGCGCCCGCCCGCGCCCGCCCGCCCGCCCCCGCGCCCGCCCCGCGCCCGCCCCGCGCCCGCCCCGCGCCCGCGCCCGCGCCCGCCCCGCGCCCGCCCCGCGCCCGCCCCGCGCCCGCCCCGCGCCCGCCCCGCGCCCGCCCCGCGCCAGTCCGCGCCCGCCCCACGCCAGCCCCACGTCAGCCCCCGGCCAGCCCCGCGCCCACCCCCGCCCCCGAGCCTACGTCGTTACAGCGCCTGCCAGCCGAACTCACGCGCCGAACTGCCACGAACTTCGAGGCTACGCACGGCTGCCTTGCAGGACGCGTGGGCAGCTCTGGTGGCGGAATTATTTCAGGAGTCATGGCATTGTTTCTCTTTAGGGAGTGGAGACTCCCTAGAGGCTGCAGAAGAATAATATCTAATTAAGCAAATTTGATATAAAAACAGGGAAGGAAAGTTAGGAAATCTATTTTTCATTCTCGTGTAAGTACAGAGAGTTTTGTCTAGGTTATAGTGGGAAAATTGTGTAATGTTTGGAATGTTACGATAAAAAAGGGGTAACTTTATTATGTGGTTTACAATGGTTCATTTGTGTTTATGGAGATGTTTGTGGTGAACCACAAGGCATTGATTGTGGGCCGTAAGAATATGTTTGAATTACCGATATTTTACGGACATTCGAATTGTATTGATTCAGACGGAGCATGCATAAAATATTAGAGGACTAAAGCTGTGTTTTTAATTTGATATTTTCAGTTGTTACTTCGCTATGGTCGTTGGTTAGAGGATTTAATTGAATTATTTGTATTTTTGATTGTTGTTTTGACGTTCTTGGAAGCTTAGTTTGGTCGCCAGGTGTAGTTCTAAGGGTTTTACGTTTTGTTTTTTTAATTCAGAGAATTGTGACGTAGATTTTAATAAATACATTTTTAATAAAATGTAAGCACCTCTTTATCCACTTTTGGAGGGAAGTAAATTTTTCGTAAATAAACTTTAAGCTCTCAACTTAAAACCAAGAGCGTGATAAATTTATAATTATCTTCTTAATTCAATACAAAGATTTCAAAAGAGCATGAGCACATCTATTTTTGAATGTTCCAATGCAAACTTCCAATATTCCAAATTTATATCCCAAAACAGTGGTGGCGATTTCACAAATGAGTAACATAAATGCGGAATCATTGTCACCAAACAAAAAACAATTTGTCTCAAATTTTCTCAAGTTCCAATTCTATAAAAGCGCGAAACCTAAAATGTGTTGTCTTTCTTCGCAGCCTCGAAATCAAATCTCTTCAACCAACTAAATACTCCTTTTCTTTCACTCTAACAAGCGAAGAAAATAACATATAACGAATAATATTTCATGAAAATGTGTTCATATTTCATTTAAAATATGAACACATTTTTATGTATGACATCTGGGTGGATGTAATATTTTCTTCTTTCTTCTATTCTTCAAGGTTTTTAGGAAGTGACCACTTGTACTGAGCGTTAAAAACTTTTATCACTAACCGTCCTTAAATAGTAGTAAAATCGATTTCATACAGACCTGATAGTGAACAATTTCTTCTTGAATTTGATGTGAACTAATCCAAACATTGTTGCTTATCTGATCACGAAAGTGTTTTTGTCCAATTGTTTAGCGTCCGAGCAGTCCGTTGTGTATTGATGTCCGTCCGTTGTAGTGTATGGAACACCCACTCTTCTAACATGCGTTCGAAAAGCCAACATTCTCTACAACCCACACACTTTCCGGGAAACAGAACGGAAGCTTGTCTCGGCTGGGGTGGTCCCCCGCTGATGAGAGATACCTGGTTAGGGGAAACCGCGCTAGCCGACGGTAGGTCGGTGCCAGATCACGTCATCCAGCGAGGAATGATCATCCCCACTTCCCGAGAAAAACATGCATTACACTTACGGGACTAATGACCTCGGTAGTTAATACGCCCCGAATCAGTAACAACCAACCATCTACAACCCACATTAACTTGTGTGAAGCGATCGGGCCCTTTCAAGTCATTCAGCCCCGGGGATCCCTGTGTTCCTCGACACGACTATCAGCGTGCGCGATTGAGCCGCGAGCTTCGTCGTTTCTTTGGCGAGTTCGAGGGAGCGTGACGAAGGCGTTTTGGGCGGTCCGCCCTCCCGCCCCGCTCCCCGCCCCGCAAGGGGAAAGCGCACCGCGCGGCGTTCGCAGATTGTAGGACCGCCCTCTGCGGCGATCGCTTTGTGTCGATGGGCAGCGCGTTCGATCGCTCGCAGCCTTCTCGCGGCCGCTTCCGGTTCGAAAGTGCGCGCCGGAAGAAGTGTATCCTTCCTCGGCGGGCCCCGCGCGGTTTCGGCTTTCCTGTTTGGGCCGATGGCGATCCGGGCGCAGCTGCTCCTATGGTAGGAATGGGAACAGGGATCGCCAAGTGGCGGCCGTCACTTCTGCCAGTTCACGGTCCACTGTTTCATTTTTTTTTAAAAATAGGTGATTATCAGAGTTTGTGAGAATATGGAACTTGATTTCTGGTGGAACACGATAGATCGGCGTTTCCGTACCTCGGGAATAATTATTAAATTATATTATTAATATATAACTATTTATGATAAACTAAAAATGACCGTTCTTTGACCTAAAATTTATACCTAATGTGCTTATTGAAATTATTGATGGTGTACTTATTTGTTTATTTATTTACTTATTATTTAATGTCTTATTGATTTACGGTTTCATTGTGCATAGGGCCTCGCATTCAGTGCCTACCTACTCACTTATTTCTAATGCAACGTCAGCTATGAGAAACGTGGAGCATACGAGAAATTGCGAAAACAAAAGCGTCCGATTTGATAGTTTTTAATGCAGATGAATGGGCATTTCTACACAGAAAAAAAAAGAAATGTGTTCGCCTGCCTCCCTGTTGGTAATATAGGATCGAAAGGCTAATGGAAGGCCGTGAACATATAACAAGAAGACATCAATTTGACTGATTTTATAACAAATGAAAATTCATGTTGTGATTGATTTTGATAAAATATTTCATAAAAATTAATCACGGTACGTCAGTGTGCATGCTAGGTAGTGATGGAAAAGTCGCTAAGTGAACTAATTTAAAAATTTGGTACACCAAAGTCTTATCGAAGAAAAATTACTACATTTTAGCCTGCCACTATTCTTAATTTCAAAGGATTTTAATTTCCTTCTGACACACTGATAGAGCGTGAAAGGAAAGGATATCCCTTTTTGGACACAAAAATGTCTATTATGCCTATGTTCATAAAATGTAAAATGTCGCAATAAATGACGCTATCTCTTTAACTGAGAGAACGGACAATCTCGAGAAATTGACGTTCCTTATCTCATCAGTGCCCAGCAAAACCAAATAATGAAGATATCACTTCATGGGTCGAGAACTGCCGGTGTCCATTACGAATTCTAATTGAATGACAACACAGGTGACATTGTACAGAGAAACGAGAAGTACCAAACCGTACTGAATATTTTTAAGGCGCAGGTGATATCTCGCCCTTTCAGTTACTCCTATGGTGGTTTTGAGGATAGTTGACGGGCTGTTTCTTGCATAACCTGAAGATACATCGGGAAACATTTTCCTCGGAATTGTACTTGAAGCTCGGAAGCTCATGTACTTGATTATTTACCTCAGATTAAAATTGTTTACTTTGTGAAATATGTTATCGAATGAAAGTATTTTCTCTTTCCTTATTTATTTAAAGTATTCAAACGATAATATTTGTACAGTTTTGAACAAATTCGTAATCAGACGTTTACAGATATGACTTTTGAGTGTTTTTGAATCTTTGATACTAACTCACCAAGCCGACGAGTACGTTTAATATTAATGTGCCTTTCAGTTCGTAGAACTTGATTTCACATTCAGTCAGTTCGTAGGTTCTAGATCGTGAAAGTAGCAATTATATTTGATTCATATCTATAAAAACCGGGAACCTGTCTAAATACACAACACGAGATGGATTGGAAAAGAGTTGTACTGGCTTTCGTATATTAGACGCTGAGTCATAAGAACCGATTGTTCTTCAATCAGTACAACTGATCAATATCAAACAGCTTGCTACGGCGATGAAAACGTCAATGTATTGTAGGGGTTAATTGCTGATTAATCTTGAGCAGTTAAATAAAATATTTGATTATTTTTCTGCAAACAAAATTCGCTAATCTTCGTTAATATCTTTTCGAATTTTAGATATTGCACTGATAACTGGAACTGAATTGATACTTTGATATTTCAAAGAAGCAAAATGAATGATTTTTCATTAAAAGTTTGACGGAGTTCTTGTATCCTCCAACAAATTTCCTTATTAAGGGAGTGTTTTCATTTTGTTCTCTCTTAATTTTCCATTATGAATACGGTCCGGCAATTTTTTACTTTGAAGATTACAAGATTACAATATTACAACGAACTCACTGCTGCCATAACTTGAAAGGCTCTAACCAAACTTTACCAGAAAGGTTCGAAAAAATAAGTAATTTTTGTGAAATTTAAAAATTTATATGAACATTCTTCACTTGTCAATTAATTCAGAGTATTTTTCTCTATTCTTACAAAAAGTTTAAGAAAAAATGCTTAGACGTTGATTCGAACGTCATCACTCGATGGCTAGCTTAGGTTTCCGATTCGGACGTCTAGACTATTCGCCCAATATTGTACGGAAGCATCAGGTTGCAGGACTAGAACTGCTTCTTAATAAAACGGGAAAAGTAAAAACTAAGAAATTTCTCCCGATTAAACAAAACCGTACTGTAAATAATATTGACCTTGACTAATATTTCAGCGAAACTGTTGCGTAAAAGCGGGTTCCGCTGTATTTAGTTGTTTCTTTGTGATAAGTAACAAGTTGTTGGTTACTACTTACCAAAGTTAACGCGATTATTAACAACAGTGAAGTTAGGTTTGCAATGTAAGACATTGTGGAATAGCCATGCTTGATACGACCCTGATGCGATCAGCTTCTAGCACACGTTTTTTTTTCGTTTGGGCCAAAGTGATAACTAGGGGGCAGATTTCAAGGAAATGTCTATTTTTTTTCTTTTCACTTTAGAACAATGCTGTTTAGTATAGAAATTCATTTTTCGTTATGAAAAAAGGAAATGACCCATTTTTATACGTAATTGTTTTAAATTCTTTAAATCTATTTCGGCTAATAAGTCATTTTTTAACTTTTTTCGTAATTTTAATGCATTTTTCGTTGATTTTATCGATTTTAACGTCATTGTAATGGTACTTGCTTCAGATAATATTTACGAGAATTCCTGAGTACCTATACCTCGTAGCCTATTCAATTTCCTCTCTCAAAAGTTGTAATGTCAGCCATTGTGAGTATGTAATCTAAGGTTCCTGTGACGCCTGTCAGCGTCATTGGCGGTTCAGCCGATTTCGGGATAACTAAAGACTGATTTTTTGGTAAAGAACAGTCCTCATCAAAAGTTTGAAAGCTGAGTTCACTTCAATTAATAGAAGCCTCAATTACATCAGTAACATATCCAACAGCTTAAGTTGTTCATCTGAACAACTCCGCCCCATGCGTCGTCCCACCCCGCCCCGCGCGCCGTCCCGCCCCCGCCACGCAACCCGTCCCGCCCCTGGCCCTGCCCCTCGTCCCTCGCGCCGTCCCGCCCCTCGTTCCACGCGCCGTCTCGCCCCTCGTCCCGGCACCGGTCCCGGCTCCCGTCCCGCCCCCCGTCCCGCGCGCCGTCCCGCCCCTCGTCCCGCCCCTCGTCCCGCCCCTCGTCCCGCCCCTCGTCCCGCCCCTCGTCCCGCCCCTCGTCCCGCCCCTCGTCCCGCCCCTCGTCCCACGCGCCGTCCCTCGCGCCGTCCCGCGCGGCGGCCGCATTGGCGGTGGCGGTTACGGTGGCGGTGGCGGCGGCGGGCCGGAGGTTCGAGGCCGTCGGCGAAAGGTGTGACATAAGTCTGGGGAGGCGGCGCCACGCGCGGCGCGGCGTTTGTTGGCGCGGTCACGGGTCGCTGGCGCCGGCGCCGCGCCGGGACGCGCTTCCGGCTGGCGTCGTCTCGACCGGAAGCCCGCGTCCGTCGGCCGTTCCACTTGCGCCCGTTTGCCGCGCCTCGCTCCGCCTCGCTCCGCCTCGCTCCGCCTCGCTCCGCCTCGCTCCGCCTCGCTCCGCCTCGCTCCGCCTCGCTCCGCCTCGCTCCGCCTCGCTCCGCCTCGCTCCGCCTCGCTCCGCCTCGCTCCGCCTCGCTCCGCCTCGCTCCGCCTCGCTCCGCCTCGCTCCGGCTCGCTCCGGCTCGCTCCGCCTCGCTCCGCCTCGCTCCGCCTCGCTCCGCCTCGCTCCGCCTCGCTCCGCCTCGCTCCGCCTCGCTCCGCCTCGCTCCGCCTCGCTCCGCCTCGCTCCGCCTCGCTCCGCCTCGCTCCGCCTCGCTCCGCCTCGCTTCGCTTCGCCTCGCTTCGACTCGCTTCGACTCGCTTCGACTCGCTTCGACTCGCTTCGACTCGCTTCGACTCGCTTCGACTCGCTTCGACTCGCTTCGACTCGCTTCGACTCGCTTCGACTCGCTCGCCTCGCCTCGCCTCGCCTCGCCTCGCCTCGCCTCGCCTCGCCTCGCCTCGCCTCGCTCCGCCTCGCTCCGCCTCGCTCCGCCTCGCCGCCTCGCTCCGCCTCGCTTCGCCTCGCCGCCTCGCTTCGCCTCCTCGCCTCGCCGCCTCGCTTCGCCTCGCTTCGCCTCGCTTCGCCTCGCTTCGCCTCGCTTCGCCTCGCTTCGCCTCGCTCGCCTCGCTCCTCGCTCCGCGGCTCCGCCTCTCGCCTCGCTCCGCCTCGCTCCGCCTCGCTCCGCCCCGCTCCGCCTCGCTCCGCCTCGCTCCGCCTCGCTCCGCCTCGCTCCGCCTCGCTCCGCCTCGCTCCGCCTCGCTCCGCCTCGCTCCGCCTCGCTCCGCCTCGCTCCGCCTCGCTCCGCCTCGCTCCGCCTCGCTCCGCCTCGCTCCGCCTCGCTCCGCCTCTCCCGCGCGCGTGCGCATCTCGCGCCCTGGACGGCGCGACGGGTGGGTGTGTGGGACGGAGAGAGGAGAACATGAAATGGGGCTGGGATCACGTTTATGTTGGACTTGAAAATTCGTCGACCGGGAGGTGAAAGGTTCGAGTCCCGATGGACGAACTTCAGGGGAGGGGCGGCCTTTCTTGGTTAACCTCTTTTTGTCAGAGTTGGTTTTACAGAGGATTAATACCATTCGGAATAAACGCTGTCAATGAAATTTATTCAGTTCTGTTTGATACGTTACTCCTAGCAAACCTTTCTCTAATACTTCAGTTAGACGAAAATGTGTAAGAGCTCCTGACATGTGAAAAAATATTTATGTAAGTAGCAAAGCGTGGCGCCTCCGGTGGCTACAGTTGACATTTTTATTTGCGCTGTGCGAGTTAAAATTAAAAATAAATTTTAATAATGGTTACTTGCTTGTCTATTCCAGGACACTTTACGTGGAAAGAAATTTCGTTAGAAGTACTTATTTTCCAAAATTTGTATATTCTTATACACAATTAGATTTAACTTGCCTCAATATTATGAATCCTATCTCAAGGTTTCACATTCTCCTGGAAAGGCGGTATGGTCATTAAAGAATTTCACTACTGTCAGCATTTTGAATCACCCAAAATCATTTTTTTTCTAGATTTCTTCCATAATATTTTAGAAGGGTAAAGATGAAAACAGCGCCAACCAATTCATCTTATCAGGTGCAATGAATAATGGATCTCCTTTTGTTCTTTAACCTTCCAAAAAAACGCGTTTTCAGTGCTAATACCATTCCCCAACTATATTATGGATTAAAACATGTTAATTTGCAAAATTGTGGATGTAATAAAATATATATATATATATATATATATATATATATATATATATATATATATATATATATATATATATTATGCGGTAATGAAATATTGTCAAAAGAACTGAATTCAGGTGATGATGGTGTTCTGGTGATTCTGATATGATACATTTTATCATATAACGCGTACCGCATCCCAGTTACGTTACTTACTAACCTGCGTGTTCTTCCCTTCTGTTATTTCTGTCATGGCCCATTTTCGTTGAAGAATGTAGTCGTCAATCTGAAAATGAACATGCTTGACCTAAACCACGTTTAACTTTGATGTTTAGAGGCGTCCAACAACACGTAACTTTGACGTTTATAGCCCAAAACGTTAAATTATCGTCGTACGTGTCAACAGCACACCGATCTTAGCGGCTCCCCAACTTGCGGTGCCGCGCAATATCTCTGGATCAGCGGGAGGGTGGTGCTATCAGGAAAAAAACTCAACGCCCTCCAATCTCTGGGCGCCGCCCCGCGCCGCCCCGCCCCCGCCGTCGTTGAGTAACGCGGCCGAAGCGCTAACAACGCCGGCGTGCGCTCGTCTTATCTGGCGCCTGCGCACTGCCCCGGGCTTTCACCCGCCGGTGCAGCCGAAGGCGATCTGCACCCTCCGGACGCCCCGTCGCCGGCAAGACGCCGCTTCAGCAGTTCGCCAGCAGTTCGCCAGCCTGTCGGCATTTCCCTCGCCTTCTCGCACGTCTTCTCGCCGCCCTTCAAGCTCGCCTACTCGTCCGTCTACTCGTCCGCCTACTCGTCCGCCTTCGTACTCGCCGATTATCATCTACACTATTTAAAGGAAATTATTATTACTACCAATATGATTTATAATGAAGCCTTGCTACAACTGGCCAATATTACATTGCTCATACATTGCGAGGTTGAGAACTCCGCATTTGAGATAAGATCTGAAAGACGTTATCAATTAGACTATTGAACCTTCAGGCACTCTTTAGCCATTAATAGATCATTTGCATTGACGTGATCTTCCCTAATGCATTAATGTTGATTTTACACTTAATTTTTTGTGTAAGCGCATTGAATAAAATGTTTAACTACTTGTAAACTCCTCTAACCTAACATCGGTAAGATTTTTTTTCACAAGTTTCCCTACACTTTATTGCACGACATCCTCATGGATCTATAGCGGTAATGAATTTCGAAATAGAACTGGGATTGGTGGCTCCGGATATTAGCTGATGTCACTGCAGTGCCTCTGACTGGGAGGTCCTAGGTTCGAGTCTCGACGATGGCAAGATTTTCGATTCTAGCTTCTCAGCTAGGTCGAATTCAGTCTCTGTCAGGAGAAGAATTCTAGCAGCCGTCTGCTCCGATGAGCAGTTTTCCATGGTTTCTCCGATCAACAGCAGGCGAATGCCGGAGCAGTACCCTAACAAACGGGCCACGGACGATCTTTCCTTCCTCTTTCGTGTCCTATCCTCTCCCCTTACACACATACACACACACTTACACTAACATGCTTTACACTACCACATATTCCGGGAGACCGGTCGGGAGCTTAGAGCTGTCCCGGCTGGGGCGGTGCCCCGCTGGTGGGAGAGTTCTGGTTAGGGGGAAACTCCACTAGCCGACGGTAGGACGGCGCCGGATCTCGCTATCAAGCGGGGAAGATCACTGCCATCTTCCAAGGAAAAAACATGCACTACACTTACGGGACTAATAACCTAAGCTGTTGACGCGCCCGGAATCACTAACAACCAACCAACCAATCGTCTCTCTCCTCTCGCCTCTTCTCTCCCTCCTCTCTCAATCACCTAGAGCAAAATCGATCTATATATCACAGACGTTCCCAAACGAGGGGCACCACCACTAACCGGTTATCGAGCAGGTGCATTTACATAACGTTCAGCGAAAAATAATTAGCTGTAAGCGCTCCGGGATGGTTCTTCTTCGCGCATGCGATGCCTATCACGCGGCTGAATGCGAAAGTGTTGGTGAAATCTACTGGGGAAGGCGCGGAGATGCGTCTGCGCAAATCATTTTTCCTTTGAAGGCTCCGCTCGAAAGTATTGGTGACGCAACGGAGTAAATTAAAAATTTCTTGCCGCGTCCGCGCGCATCGGCCGGCCGGCCGGCGAAAGGAAAAGAGGTCAATTTTCTTATTTTCTCCGGTTGTGCGGCCTTCTTGCGGATGCCCGTAATGATAACTACGTCGACGTCGTACCTGGAGCAATCCCAGACACAAGAGTTATGGCACGATTCATATTGGACGGATGGTTTTATAGGGCTACTGATTCGCGGTAATGTCGGTTTCTCGTTCAGGTTTTGTGTACGTAACTCTAGCCTCGTTCATCTTTGTAAACAAGTCATTTCCCTTCGAATGAAGAGAAGGGCGTTGCAGTATCGGTTAATGCAGATTTGATTATGTTCTTTTGCACACAATATTCAAAAATATTACAGAATTTTTTATTAATTCTGCTTTTTCTTGACTACTGTACTCAGACGTTATTTACCAACTGTTGAACAATTTGGAGTTACTTTACTGCGAGGACAATTAGCGAAAGCGTCTGCTGTCTAAACACTAAAGTGAATACATCGAAAGGATACCAATGACTGACTTTCTTCTTTTCAACGCGGCGATTTTTACGCACAAGTGTTCAAGTAATGAAAGTCTTTGTCTAAATGTACTCAAATGTTTCCTCCTTGAAGATAAGTCTCAACCGACTAGCAGTACAAATGTTTTGATCGTTTTGAGCCAGCTGTGTTGGAATGGCAAGTGTTCTTCCTGTTTATCAGAAGCTGTGTTATTTATATTACTCACCACGTGTTCATTTATGTCGGTCACGAGTATTGTGCACACAATCAAATTGAACAGATTTGACATCAGGTACTCCTCGCATGTCTGTATATTTTAGATTATTGACACTGATAGTCACGTTGAAAGTCTCTCCCCATCCTCACGACTAGCCGAGCTTTGCACGACGGAGATTGTCCTCTGCGATTGGCTCTGACATACATGTCCGTCGCCTTCGTTTGTTTGAAAATGCCGTCCCAAGGCAGATAAAACAACGACCTTCTGAAAGGACCTAGTCGCCCGCGAGCGAGGTTTGAACACGATGGAAAGGTTGTTCATAGTCTCCTGAAGGCAAACATTCCCTTTGGTTCTGGGTGGTCTGACATGATAATATTTTTTTATTATATTAATTGAAGATTACTCCGAGAATATTGTGCGATATAGAATACGTTACAAAATATAGTTCAAGCATTTTGAATTGAAACATGTTTGTTAGTCTAACTCATTTATTTGTTTAGGACACACTTTATAAAAAAGTGGTCGATTAGAATTCAAATTCTTGTTACAACTTGTAGTATACGGTACCAACGTATGGGTTCAGTAGAACTCGCGCAAATATAATCCATAAACATTCGAATTTTGTGGAGTTATATGATACAAATAACACCAACTTTATCGTACGCATAAGCTACAACTAAAACTGCGATTGAAAGTGTCTCAGGGTTAAGGATATTTTTTGTTTCTAAAAGTAAAACTTCAAGGAATCTGACGGATAAAAATAAACATGATTCATTTAAAATGCAGAACGATTAACTGAAAAATATATCTGAGAACACGTTTCTTCGCTAAAAGTAACCTTATCTTTGAAAGATCAACATTTTAATATTATTTTGAAAATTTCCAAAGAATGAAGTTGGACAAGACACAGCGTCACCCCTCAGCAACCAATGGCTGAAGTTTGTCTTCAGTAAGCTCAGTCATTGAAGTTCGTCCTCAGTAAGCTCAGTCATTATACTTGGACCTAAGCGTGTATAACGACCAAAGCGCTGAAAAGAAAATCGCAGGTCTCATTTTCGTGAACCTCTCCGAATTTTCAAAAATTGCAGAAGGTAGAAATAATGCGGGAAAGTGTGTGCTGTTCGAGCACCACTAGTTTATTGCACGAGCCACTACTGGCTGATGACTGTGCAACCGAGTCGAAACACCTTCGACGATGCCAAAACTGAAGCACCAGGTCTCGTTTCGCGCACTTCGCCCTGGCTGTTCCTGCTTTTGTTGCGCGTTTGCGGCGCGCGCGTGGGAAGGTGAAGTGGGCAGTGGAGGAGGGTGACTGGGAGAGGGAGGGGGAGGTGAAGGCTCGTCCAGGCCTCGTGCCCTGGGGGGCTCCCCAGAGGCCGAGCTGTGCCCTTCGGGCGGAGGCCGGCGCGGCGCCCGACTGCCGGCGGCTGGGGGAGTCCCCGCTCGCCGCTGTTTGTTCGGTGGCTGAGGCTGGAGATATTTGCATTTTGTTACGCGGATTCTGATATGTGTGCGGTGAACTGCAAATGATTGAATGAATCTGTAAGTAGAGAAATAAATGTAGATTTCATCAAAAAACTACTCGTCAAATTTTCTTACCTTTGACTTTCACTTGCAGTCACATTCATCATTGTGTTGTCGTATAGACGAGGGTTACTATCAGGGGTCTTTGCCTCGGGGCATTTGGACATCTCTTGATACTTTTCACTACTGTCATCGACAATGCCATAATCAAAACAAGTACGTGTTGAAAAGAGAATGGGTAACTCTTCCTCACAAAAGAATTACGTGAATGATGAGCTGGAATATGCGTAGTGTATAATTGCACTTTCATGCCATTATTTGCTAATGGGCAGAGATGTCTAAGTCGAAATGAACTCGAGACGTTGTAACTCATCAAGAGGCTAAGCTAGAGGAAGTCAGATACCTCAGAGCGAAAGAGTTTGTGATTTTTGTTTGGTCCATTTCAACTCTCAGTAATAAGCCAAGTACATCATTAAACAATATAGCAATAATTCTGTGGTCGTAGTTCACACATTACTTGTTAAGGATGTCTTTTGTCACCTGAGCTTTCTAGAACTTAATTCATTCATTGGTAAGTTTGGAAAAAAAATCTATGGAGAAATAACTAAATTTAAATTTGTGAAAAATAATGTAGTGAGCTGTGTTGAAAATGTAAAAATTATAATAATGAAAATATTTACTTCACACATCAAATTATTTAATAATCCATCACAGAGTGTGTTAAATGTGGTGGGACTGTGCTGATTTGAAGCTTAGTTTCAGGGGGATTGCAAAGAAACAAAAGAAATATTTATATAGATTTATGTATTTCTTGAGATCAAAAGCGCCCACTTACCACAACCTATCTAATGACTCACAAAATTCATAACATATATATTTCGTTTGAAAGATATACTGAAATAAGAAAACATACATTGTTTGTAGTTAAAAATAAAATATTCGTAAATTTAAATAGTTGCAACACTGACATGTAGTTAATGTAAAGTACCCAAATATACGCGATGAAATTACGAATAAACGTCGAATAGAAATACCAGGCACAGATTCAATTTTCAGCATTTTAGACCAACACGCAACATTCCGCCGCAAAATCGAAAACATATTCTGCAATTTTTACGTAGCTGCCTGTAAAGTAAATCAGCTGTCACGGTGTCATCCAATCGGAAAGTTGAACGCCACTGTAGTGACGTCGCAGGTCCCGATTGGACGGCACAGTAACAGCTGATGAAATGCCACAGGCAGCTATGTAAAAATCGCAGCATACAAGTGACTCATTGTGCCCCAGATGTGCAGAAAAAGCGACTACCGGAAACCCTTTCGCATCGTTTAATCTCGCTCTCACTTTCGTACGAATAAACAAATTTCCCCGTCGACGTGTAACTACTGTGCGGCGGCGGCGGCGGTGGTGGCGGCGGCGGCGGCGGCGGCGGTGGCGGCGGTGGTGGCGGCCTCCACGCGAAGGGTGCGGCCTCCGCCTCCGCCTCCGCGAGTATCCGCGCGGCGCTGTTTGTTTCGGTAAGTACCCGGCGCACGTCGGGGTCTGCGACGCGGCGGCGGCGGCGGCGGCGGCGGCGGCGGCGGCGGCGGCGGCGGCGGCGGCGGCCCGCGCTCCGCTCGCCAAGTGGGCCGCGGCGTGAGCGGTAAGTGGGTCAGTGAAAGTGAATCGCCCGCGCCGCTGCCGCTGCCGCCGCCGGCACGCCGGTATCAGCCGCGCATCTGGCGGCCCGGGGTTCCAGCCCGCAGCCTCGCCGCCCCCGCAGCCGCCCCCGCCGCCGCCCCCGCAGCCGCCTTCGCAGCGGCCCTCGTGCCCCGTCCCCGCCACGAGCCGGTCGCATTGCTATGCCGCCATCGCCACCGCCCTCACTGCCATTACCGTCGCCGCCCCCGCAGCCGTCTTCCGCCGCCGCCCCCGCAGCCGCCCCCGCCACTGCCCACCGCCCTCCGTAACCACCTTCGCAGCCGCCCTCGCGCCCCGCCCCCACCTCGAGGCGGTTGCATTGTTATGCCGCCCCCGCCATCGCCATCGCCCTCACTGCTATTACCGTCGCCGCCCCCTCAGCCACCCTCCCAGCCGCCCCCGCAGCCGCCCCCGCAGCTGCCCCCGCAGCCGCCCCCGCAGCCGCCCCCGCAGCCGCCCCCGCAGCCGCCCCGCAGCCGCCGCCGCCCGCCGCCGCCGCCGCCGCCGCTCCGCCCGCCCCGCCGCCGCCCTCGCCGCCGCCCCCGCCGCCGCCCCGCCGCCGCCCTCGCCGCCGCCGCCGCCGCCGCCCCGCCGCCGCCCCCGCCGCCGCCCCCGCCGCCGCCCCGCCGCCGCCCCCGCCGCCGCTCCGCCGCCGCTGCCCCGCTCCCCCCGCCGCCGCCGCCACCCTGCCGCCGCCCCCGCCGCCGCCCCACGCCGCCGCCCCACGCCGCCGCCCGCCGCCCTCCGTAACCGCCTTCGCAGCCGCCCTCATGCCCCGCCCCCATCTCCAGCCTGTTGCATTGCTATGCCGTCCCCGCCATCGCCACCGCCCTCATTGCCATCGCCACCAGTGCCACTGTCACCGCCGACTTCGCCGCAGATGACGGCGACGCCTGAAGGAAACAGTCTCTTGTCTTCCGCCGCCGCCCTCCCGGTCGCCGCCGCCTCAGCCGCTTCCCCGGCACCTTTGCTCTTTCGTGGGCGGTTAAACCGCCTCAGGTCACCCGGGCGCTCTGGGCTGATTCACAAGAACCTTTCCAGCCACCCAAGCGAAGACATCTGGATGTCGGGTTACCAGATTTTTCAGGAGGAGGAATGGATGTTGATATCGTCTTCAACGCTTTTCTATGATTTGAATGATGAGCATCTACAGTTGTAATCTATTCTTACTATTTAAATATGGTCAATACTGCACTGGAAGTTGGACATCTTTTGAAAAAGCCAATTAATATCTCCAAGTTTAGTAATGAAGTTCCGTTTATCCGTAGGTCCAAACCGCTACTGGTTTTCCAACACACAACTTGCTTTCTTCGGTTGGATGAGAGCCGCGTAGACAGGGATGAGTAATCGATGTTTCCAGTTTTTCAAGTACTTTCGCTTTCCTTTCGCCTTCTTTTCACTGTCTGTGACGTAGGCCGTTATTTGACAGAGTATCAAGATATATTTTTTCTCTTTCTCTCTCACTGTTTTATCGAATTAACAATTTTGTGTTATATTGAGGTCGTAACGAATGAATTAGGTAGAATATAATGCAGGATACTTTGCCTCGAAGTTCATTGTAGCTTTTGATTGCCTTCTTCTTCTTCACTTACGAGCACAGTAGCTCCGTTGAAAAGATGCTCCAGCTATAGTTTCGAAGATGCTGTTTGAAGGCGCTTCGAAACAGGGGATTTCGCAAATTATTGTAACCACAAATTAAGACCGCAAGAAAACGCAGTGACTGGTCTGAACCAACGGTAGAAGGATAATAATTTTAAAATTAAAAAAAAAGATGTGGACAGATACGTTTATATTTTCGGCAAACTATATGAACTCTTACGGAGCATTCTGGCGACCCCGTCTACAAAGGCGGCTGTCGAACTACCTTTTTTGTGATTGAACTATTTGACTTTATGCACACCTTTCCGGGTAGGAGTAATGACCCACCTTCGACTTCGCCGCCACTTTGTGTCAGTAGGGGTGGCCGACAATTAGTAAGCCATTGTTAGGTAAGTGGGAAATTACTTTCCTATCAGAATGGATCGCCAGGATAGAAAGTTCTTTGGTTATGCATGGCGCTGTCACACGCTCTGGTCCAAGACCTATTCAGTCCCTCATCACACGAGTGCCGGAATCTCGCCAAAGATTTCACTTGATAGGTCTGTTTTGAAGGGCTTTCAGGGTTCAGTATAAAATGAGAATAATTATTTAAAGCTGCTGCATGCTGGAAAGCATAAAAGTGAATCATTGAAAATACAGTTATTTTAAATTCTTAACAAATCTGTGATATTTATTTTTAACTTATTTTCATGGGTATGTGAATGATTGGTTGCTTACATCAAAAATATCTTCTTGACATTTTTGTTTTATTCAAGCATCCTGTTTTAAAAACAGGGTGCTGTTTTTGGAATAGCTAAAAACCAGATTATATTCTTTCAAACACATTATTACTTTCTTCAATGGACTTTTCGGACGGACGGATGTTTTGTAAGACTTGGTTTGCTTCCCCGCTGAAAACGTGCTTTATTAATATCCACGGAAAATGTATGGATTTTTAGGAGATGTTGATCATTCGATTAGAGCAGTGGTTGTGAGAAACTTTCTATGTCATCTAACTTCTCTCTCTATTTAACTTACCAACGTAGGATGCCGTACTGATTGGTCGGATGTGAATGTTACCTCTTTCGTAATAATTTCAGCGGAAAGAAACACGTGTTGTTCAAGCCGGTGCAGTACGGAAATTCCCAAGGAACCTTTAAAATCAGGAAAGGAGAAGTGGTTACGTTCTTACAGGAAGATTTGTTTATCGTGAATTATGAATAAATTCCGCGAAAATAATATTAGGAATACTTTCTATTTCCATCAGAGTTAAAACGGACATTTCAAGTAGAAAAATACTGTAATGAATGTTAGTCCAAATATTCCATGGAAATGTATTCATTTCTATAGTTCTTTCTCTCTTGTCTCGGCGGATTTGTTTGTTATTTTGTGTCGATAATTGACGGGAGATATAGCAATGCTTCTACGTGTTTGCCATTAACTAATTTTTCAACTTCGAGAACCCATAAAATAATTATTCTGGCTGCACGACGAGTTTGAAGAAGGAATTTACTACATTTAAGAAATAGATATATCCATTTTTCGATATCAGGGCCCACAGTACGAGTTTTTCCGCCAGAAGTTGCAGATTTTTGCCGAAGGATTACAATACTTCCTCTCTAATACGTAAGTACCTATTATAACGAGTAAGTAAAATGAGTTTAGGAGATAATGGTTCAAAGTTTTCGTTGTCAGTGGAAGTGCTGGAATCCCTTATTTAAGTTATGATTAATTGTGAAGTAAGGCGTTACTGCAAGGTTTCGTTAGATTTCTATTTATAATCAATGTTGGGGAGTAATTGAGTAAAAGTAATTCAGTTATTTATAACGATTACTTTGTTAGTAATTTTAACATGTAATCGTTATGTTCAGCAGAATGTACATTTTATACTCGTAATTTACTCCTTAATATAATATAAAATTGTAATCATTACTTTGTAGTAATAGTTACATCGCATGTAATCAGGAATATATTTTTAAATATATTCATGATTATCATGATATCATTAAAAATATTCCGATTTAGTACTATTCGCTCCCAAACTACCTCATTCATCCCGAAGTAAATAAGTTGTTAAATTCATTAAGTTCACGAACAAGGCTGAACGAGAGACCCCGTCCATGGTATAGGAGAATTGTTTGGCTTCATTCTAGCGCGCCGAATGAAGATTAATTCATTAGAAATAGTTCGTTGAAGAACGACACATCTCTACCTGTGCGTATATTGTCGTTGTATTTTTTCTAGTTACATGCTGAAAATGTAATTTGTAATTGAGTAAAACATGTGACAAGTGACTGTAATCGAGCCCAATTACTTTCTATACGTACTTTTTCCATTACTGCTTCTAATAACTATTGTAAATATTACAAATAGCATTGCAACGTGCCTTATGTAATCGAAATTTTATATAGTTTTCGTTGTAGAAGAGCACGTCATGCCATTTTCTACACATAGTTTTTGTTATTTAAGGTCGCATCAACATCTAAGTCATTAGCGACCACTATTGGAGTTAACGGTATGGTTACAATGAAGATGAAACGATGTGGTGATGATAAAGGGTGAAAGGACTAACACAAATACAACCATGCCCGAGGCGGGACTCGAACCCGCGACCCTTCTGCTTTAGCGATCTCGGCCACCGGATCGGCACTCATAGTTTATTTCCATCGCGCCTACGCAGAAGGTTGAGATTGCTGTTGACGGTTGTACGCTACGTTGTTCTATTTTACGTAGTCCCAATCTCGGACATACGGAGATCGCCAGGCTAGTGCGTTGCCGAGTGTTTTTGCGCCCGGCTCCAAATAAAAAGTTCATGTATTTTAAATTAAATAGTCCTGAAGTCTTCCGAATGCTATTTGGAAAGCAACTAATGTCAAGGAAACGGTTATCATTTTCTAATTACCTTCATTTACTAAAGCTGAACGACATCTAGTTGTTCTTAGATTTGTGAGAGATCAGGTTCGTTAGTGTACTACTAGGGCTTCCCTTGTCCGACGCATTCCCCGTCAACGGAGATCTTTTCCTGGAAGCGGTCGTTTCCTGGGTCATAAAAGCAAGGGCGCTGCTCTCTGTCATTCGACCCTCACCTGCCTCTGAACTAATGAGACAGCCTCTAATCACAGAGCGCTCATATCCTTCTTTCGGATACCTCTTCGTCAAAAGGCAATGAGCCCACTAGTCAAACTATCTTCGCGAAGGGGCACCAATAACTAATTGAGTAAAAAATAATTAAAATGCCAGTTTAATTCGAGATCACAGCAAAACAATTTAATTCGCGAACTCAGCAAAGTAAAAGTTATGAGCTTGGAAAATTCTATTCTTGAGAAGGTTTTCAATGATAAGAAAAATATAAGGATGGCATTTGTGTAACTATAGTTATCAGCACATATTGTCTTAAAACTTCAAATCTTTAAAAAATGTAAAGTAGTACAATTTGTCGATTTCTATAAATACATTCTTTCAATTTGCACGTGAGTTTTCTTTTCTAACCCCTAAAATTATCACGTAACATAACATTGGCCTCGATCACATACTTGTCGCAGAAGTTCCATATATCTATCTTCGAACTGTGGTAATTGTCCACTTAAACAGGTCACCAAAACGAGACTGATTTAAAGGGGGAAAAATGTAGCCGTATAGAAGTGGCGTTAAAGAAAATTACTCGTAGTGTGTTGATAGGAATAACAACGTGGACACTCGAGATATTTTCAGGGCTTTTTGTTTTGGAATGGGTCACAAATAAACGACTGTTGTACTTACCGTCTTCGAAAAGTGCAAAGTTGTAGAAAATAGCATAGCAATAACATAGTGGCCAATAGCAATGAAGAAATTCATTAGGTTTCAACCAAAACTACTGAAGAGTGAAGATTTTAAAGAGATGTGAAAGGTTGTTTACTAATCTTCAAAATCAACCCATTTTGCACTTAATTGTCTGAAGAGAAAAACATATTGAATTGTACCTTTACTTTCTTGCAATAAGCGAACGACATGCATGTGTTCTTTAATTTAGAACTAGCAGTACGTGTTCACAAGAAAAACGTACAAAATGTGCTTTTTCTTTAATGATAATCGGTTTGTGTTAAAATAACTGTAATTTTCATCGGGACGTAAATTGCTCATCACGTATTATTTCCTTTCCCCCTCCTTCCTCTGCAAAATAATTTCTACTGGTTAAGTCTAATATTGGAGGACAAAGACATGCAGGCTATCGAGATTTATTTCTATAATGTTTTTTCAAAATCCGAACTCGAAGTTCAGATATACATAATTTCTATTGGATGTACTGTATGTTGTGAAGATATTTTTTCCTCTTGTATTTTCTGGTGTAGTTCGATATTCTGCGCGAATTTATCTTTATAGATTAATTAAGCTTTCATAATGTGCCCATGAATTACATTTCCGCAACCCAAACGACCCATCACAAATTCGAAGATTTCATGGTATCATTCTTTCCCAAACGCTTGTTGCTACCGTTATTCACAATTCAAGGAAGTAGGAAAAGGACGGGGATAGGAATCTCGAGGCTGAAGAAAACGCGCACAAACTGTACTTTGCCCCCATACGTCACACAGTTTTAATTTTTTTAAACATTAAACAATAAAAAGCCAAGCTTCCGTCCTGCGAGCTCGCCTCCACGTGCCGAAGCGATAACATAATACACACCCACACACACACAAAGTTGTCAGACTCACAGACTGGACACACTTTCCTCTAAGAATGTCGACGCGCTGAATCCGAATCTGAAGCCAGAATTGTGCCACCTTCCTTTTTTTTTAAATCGCGAAAAAACACCGTGAAATGTAGATTGTAAATTTGAGGGTATTTTTTTTCAGTAAGAAAAAAAAAAAAAAAAGAACCTGGAGGGTGGTGGCGCTATTCTGGCTTTAGATATGTATTCAGCGCGTTGAAATACATAGGGAAACATGTGTCAAGTCTTTGGGTCTGACAACCTTGTGTGTGTGTGCGTGTATGCCTGTGTCGGTTGCTTCCGTGCGCCGCGCCGCGCCGCGCCGCGTGCGCGCTTCGGGCGGCGGTCGCCAGGGAGCAGCAGCGCTCGGGGCCGTGCCGGGGCGGTGCGCTGGGGCTTCGCGGCGCGCCGGGTTATCGCGCGAGTAACAATCGGCCCGGAACGGCCCACAATACAGGGAGCGGGCGGCGTGGTGGTGCTTTGAATGGTGACGTAATCGCCAACGCCGCTCCTCCCCCCGGCACAACCAGCGGAGTCGCTTCTGAAGCGTCCGTCGCCGCAACTCGACATTCTCAATGATGATCGACTGATCGGAAATCGTCTGATCAATCGTATTTCCACTATGTGATCAACAGATATTTAGTTGATCTAAATATGAAGAAGAAGAAGAAGTTGTTAAAAAAGAGGGAAGGAGAAAGAAATACACAGCTAAGTAGCCATGAACCACTGAAACCACTGAGGACCCAAATGTGAGGAATATTGTATTGTAAGTGATGGCTAAAAGGTATGGCCTGTTGAGAGATCAACACAAATATAACGATCACTTATAAAACCATATCAGCCTTTTTAAGACTATAGAGGAGAGTTAGTAGACAAACAAATGACAAATAGCTCGGAGAGTATTTAAGTAACTCCACATACCCAACGAGCCCCACGCTGAAAAGAGACCGTTTGGTTCTAAGATCGTCACAATCTGCTGGCTGCTCCAATATTAGCGAGAGCGAGATGGAAACTCACCAAGTCCACAGAGGAAAACATATAATTTGCTCCCTTCGTACTGTTCAGTGAAAATTGATCAGCGAACAGTTCAATGAAAATATGAGCACAGAATTAAGCCGGCTTAAGCGGCTCCGGCTTAAGTGGCTCCGGCATCAACTGACATCACTGCAGTGACTCTGACCGGGGGGTCCTAGGGTTTGTGTCCCGACTTTGGCAGGAGTTTCGACACTACTTACTTACATAGGTTGGAGTCAACCGCTCTCTGGAGAGTAATTCTAGCCGGCGGCTGCTCTGCACGGAAGTTTTCTGTGGTTTCTCCGATCAACGCCAGGCGAATGCCGGAGCAGTGCACTAATAAGGCCACGGACCGCCTGTAATATTTCCTTCCTCTTCCTTGTCGTATCCTCGCCCCTTACAAACACACTTACACGCACTATACTGCCGCACATGTCGGGAGCTTAGAGCTGCTCCCGGCTAGGGCTGTGCGCCGCTCTGGTGAGGAATACCTGGCTAGGGGAAACATCCCGCAAGTTGCCAGGTAGATCAGCGCCGCATCCACCGCCACCTCACAGCACGAAAAAATATGCACTACACTTATGGGACTAATGACCATAGCATGGAAACACGAAATAATCAATCAACCAACCAATATATATATATATATATATATATATGTATATATATATGTATATATATATGTATATATATATGTATATATATATGTATATATATATGTATATATATATGTATATATATATGTATATATATATGTATATATATAT